>JADRCH010000241.1:1736506-1778051 GCA_019843965.1 Rhynchomys soricoides
GTGTGTACCTATATCCTAGAATTGGGGAGGCTAAGACAAGAGGTTTGAACGTTTGAACATTTTGGGCTATGGAGTAAGGCTCTGTCTATGTTGAAGCCCCAACACACACACACACACACACACACACACACACACACACACACACACACCACACCAATGAAAAGAAATTATCATTGTGGTATTGCAATATTCAGTTCCTGTGTACTAATTTGTTTTTACTATTGAGTTTTGTGCTTCCAGATACTTCCATATAACTGATTAGTGTACTTTAATTTATTCTTTTACCCAGAATTACTCCATTTTGTAAGGAATGGATCTAGTGGTGAGGAATCCTTCAGTTTTGTTTGTTGAGAAAAATCTGTATCTCTTCTTCCATTCTGTTAGCTAGAGTTAGTAATGTTGGCTGGTATTTATTATTATTAATATTATTACATATTGTTCTGTAATATATAATGATAATTATTATTTTATATTATTTTGTAATATATAATTGTTGTGGGAAATATTATAAGTGAATGGATGCACATTTCCATGCTAGTGCGGGCAACCAGCAAGCCGGAGAGCTCATGCCGGGCCACAGGGCTCATGCCCAGTGCATCTCATTTGGTGGTCCCTCTGCTCACCATCTCTCTAGCAGGGAGCCTCAGAGTTCCTCTTGCTACCACATAACACCCCACACACCCCAGGATCAGCCATATCAACACTCAATTACCCAGTAATCAAAACTCTTAAGCATATAGTTAACCAATCAGATTTATGTATCAATAAAAACACAATTTACAAGATGCCAATGTAATAATCTCAGAGTCAGTTGATAATGATAGAAGCTACCCACCTAAATTAAACAAATTATCCCAAAATTCTAACCTTTATGATAACATAACCATTGGTGGTGCTACACCAGTTCAGTCTGCTGTCATCTTCCTTCTCTCCCCCCCCCCCCCAACACTCTCTCCTGTGCAACTCTTAGCTCCACCTCCCTGTTCCTTGTCCAATCACAGGGCTCCCGTTGCCCTGATGTACTTGGACAAGGGAAAATCCTGCAACATATAAAGATAATAATTATATTTTTGTGTGTGTGTTTTGAATCCATCATCTGACACTCTTATGGCCTGCTAGCTTTTACCATGTCTTTGTTACTTTCCCTTGCTGTGTTCAAACACTATGGCTAACGGATCCTAAGCATAGAGCCTGGGAGTGGTGCATGCCTTTTGAAACCTCAAAGCCCTCCACAGTAATTAAACTTCCTTCAGCAGGACCACACCTCCTAAACCTACTCAAACAGTGTCACCAACCAGGGATCAAGTATACAGATGCCTGAATATGGGAGACGTTTAATCCAAAACACCACACGCTAAATTGTGAGAACTCCCTAGTATTTTTCAAGTTGCTTTTTCCTCACTGCTTTCAGAAATATTTTTTTTTTCTTGGATATATTTAATTATAGTATGTCTCAGCATAGATTTTCTTAGGGTTAATCCTACCTGGTAGCTTTTGGGCTTCCTTAAAGCAGTCATTTGGGATTTGCATAATAGGAACATTTTCTTGTTCTTGTGAGGCTTTTCCATGGTGGATGTAACATATTGTACTTTTGAAGTTGGTATTGAGTGGTTTATCAAATGTATACATCACTGACCTGAAGAAAAGGGACAGCAGCGTCCTTTGTCAATCTTAAATCTCTGGCAGAGATAAGGTTTTGTGTCAGGCTTTAGCTCTTCCACAGACTGAGGAAAAACGTACCCCCACTTAGCACTTCAGGGAAAGTCTGACTAAAACATAGGCAGACATGGACCCCAAAATGGTTGTCGCCACATTTTCACCTGTCAAAACGACACAATAGTTTAGTGTTACATGATTTACTATTTCTGATGCGCATTGAGATCACACATGTTCCTGAACTAGTCTGTAAACACTGTTTTTTTTACAGTGTTCCACATGACAACTTCTGTATGTTTGGAGCATGGCTCAGAGTCATTCATGAAGAAAGTGCTGTGGGTTTCTAGAATATTAACTTGTTTCCTTGGAAAAATTTATGGCTCTTTTTGTACCCGTGGCTTCCTGGCTGCTGCACCTGGTTTCCCTCTCCCCCCTCTCACTCCTCTTTCTCCCCACAGAGCCCAGCTCAGCCTGGCCATGTCCACACTGGACTTTCTCAGATATTCTATCTCTGGCTATACTCAATCATAGATCTACAATAAACTTTCTTTTTCACTATAAAAAAGAAAAAGAAAAAGAAAAATTTATGCATGGCCAGGCATGGGGCATGTGCCTTTAATCCCAGTACTTAGGAGGTCAAGACAGGTAAATCTCTGTGAGTTCGAGGCCAGCCTATTCTACAGAGTGAGTCTAGGACAACAGTGAGACCCAGGAGAGGGAGGGAGAGAGAGAGAGAGAGAGAGAGACAGAGAGAGAGAGAGAGAGAGAGAGACAGAGAGAGAGAGAGAGAGAGAGAGAGACAGAGAAGATTTTGGGAAGGTCTTCAGGTCTTTCATTAAGATTTCTGGTGCATTTTAAATTGATTTTTTTTTTTTTTTTTAAGATCAAAACATAGAACCATTGAATGGCCCCTAACATTGCGCTCTCTTTCGTGCCGTGCATCTCTTCTTTTGTCAGGGCTCAAGTCCTTACAGCTCTCTCCACTGTCCTTCCTTAGCTCTGCCTCAGACAGTTTTACTGTACTTCTCAGGGAAGTTTCTCCTCAGTTTGTGTTTATTTTCTATTTATTGATTTCTATGTACCGAGTTATTTATATTAACTATCGATTTACATCAGGACATTAAGAAAGTTTGACACTGCCTACATTATTGGAGCACTTTGAGAATACATTATGTTTAAATATGCTCATGTCATATCTGTCTTCCGGGCCCAGGCCAGCCTGCACATGCTGAGCTCTGGTGCAGCCTAGTGAGTTCACCTTTAACCCTAAGTCTCCCTGGATTCTCTTCAATCTTAGGCAGAGCCCAGGTCCCACACTTAGCACTGGGGCTCAGACTGAGGAGCCCTGCTCACATCTCAATCCCTAGGCTTGATTTCTTGAATGTTTGTTAAGAAATCTCAAGCTAGCCTATGTTGGGATTAATGTACAGCTCTGAAAATTTAACAAACAAACAAAAGGCAATTCTGACCCCAGGAAATACACATTAATCATATATATATATATATTTTTAACAATAATGTCACCAATAAGCTTATAGATTTGAATGCTTGGTCACCAGGGAGTGGCACTATTTGGAAGGGTTTGGAGGTGGAGACAGGTCGGAGGAAGTATGTCACTGGGATGGGCTGTGAGGTTTCAGAAGCCCATGCCAATTCCAGAGTCTCTCTCTTTCTGCTTCCTGTGTATCCTAATGTAGAACTCTCAGCTTGTGGCAGCCCCTTGCTTCCTGCCATGATTATTATGGACTGAACTTCTGAAACTGTGAGCAAGCCCCAATCAAATGTTTTCTTTTAAAAGACTTCCCATGGTCATGATGCCTCTTCACAGCAATAGACCATTGACTAAGACATTGATGTAGGCAGATAGAATGACCAGCTCAAATAGTCACTTATTAATTAAACAAATTATAGTTTTCTACAATCAAGTGCCTATGACAAATAGATGAGGATTTAAATTTCAACACTGAAGTATTTTAGTGACATTCTTCAGTAAAGATGTTTATAAAGAGTTTGTACTGCTTGTGTAAAAGGGTGGGACTTAGTAGCATCAAATAAGTTGAAAATCATAAATAGCTGAAATAATTATCAAATTTCTATCCAATCCTTATTATGTCAATGTGTTTCCAAACTTTTTTCTGTAGTTACAAGTAAACTTTACATTAAATCATGTATTCTGAGTGAACATGAAGTTTTCTAAGAGCACATCAAAGTTTATATAAACACAAGCTGAGACAAAGTCACATGTCATAACTCAAGATCATCCATACATATAGGCTTATAGAACTGGTCAAATCTTTGAAACAAGGTTTTGCTATGTAGACCAGGCTAGACTGGAGTATGCTATGTTGCTCAAACTGAGCTCGAACTTGCTATCTTCCCACCTCCGACTTCTAAGATTGCATTTTAATGACCATTCTTAGTTTATGTGAGAGCTGACGGGAAGAATTCCCTAATATGCACAGCATGTGTGTGCATGCAAATTAAAGCTCATGAGTTTTGCGTAGGTTGGTTGGACATAAACGGTTTTGAACTCCAGTTTTCTCTCAGCTTCAAAGTTTCTTGCCTTTCAATCTTGTTTACTTTCAACAAAATGTGACTACTTTCTTCAAAGTAAACAGGCAGGCTATAAAAAGCCTTATAAATCATCCTAGGATTTAGCAAGCTCTCACCAAACAAAAAACCCTAATGGGTTCAGTGTTCATGATTCAAGAACATGCAGATTGAATTTCCCTTAGAATACACATGAGCTTAAAAGTGAAGGGCAAATGTTGTTAGCTAATTGTATTTGAGGTTTTGTGGGAACTAAGACCTTTAGAAAGGTCCCAGAAATGCCTTTCTAGTCTCAGATCTGATTAGATTTCCTGGACAGAATGGCTCCCTCAGTATTGCGACTGATGTATGTACACAGCTTGAAATGTCCCTATACATCTTGTACAAGCCACAGTAAAAAGCCAAGAGCAAATATATGATGCAATCTAGATAATTGTTTCCTTTTCGTGAAGATATCAACACAATCATTTATAGCCTAAGATGGGAAAACTTAGTATTTGGTGCTGCTACCAGAGTAACTAGATTATAACCTGGAGTAGATGAATACAGTGCAGGGGACATGTATCACTAGTTTAGGCAATTGTCACAGCTTTTCTTGGAAGCAGGAATACACATAACTAAGCCATTTGCCAGAGTCGCAGCACTACCTAATTCTTTGATCAAGCTTTCTTCTCCATGGTATGCATCAAGATATTGAGATACACTTTGATAAGAGGCTCATAGAACTGATTACATCTTTGAAACAAAGTTTTGCTATGTAGACCAGGCTAGACTGGAGTATGCTATGTTGCTCAAACTTGCTATCTTCCCACCTCCGACTTCTAAGATCGCATTTTTATGACCATTCTTAGTTTATGTGAGAGCTGACAGGAAGAGTTCCCTAATATTCACAGCATGTGTGTGCATGCAAATTATAATTACCAATATGACAATGAGTTCATTTAGCTAAATGAAACATCCAATGTAATGATAGTTGTTTTGGATCTGTAAACATTGCTTGCAAGGGGAAATTCAGGTTGGAATTGTCAAAAGAATGTACCGAACAAACCTTTTGGGTGTGATGTAGCATGCGTTATTCATTCTAATGGGAGACTGAGAAATTCCAGGATGCCTGGTCAGAGAAGCAGGATGTGAACTTCCTCTAAGGTCTCCTGGGTGGTCAAAAGGTGGGGCCCAGGAAAAATTACCCTGTCTGAGGAACTGAGATGGTCTGATCATTTTTCTTGCTGTCCAGCTGCTGCTGAGTGTATGGCTTGGTGGTTTACATCTTAAAAGGTATCGAGCAACAGAAGTCTCAGGTGACATATGTCTTCCTCAATACCATTTTTGTAAAATTTGGGGTGAATTAGGTGAAATGTCTCTTCAAATCCTCTTATGGTTTCACACACTTAAGAAAAACTAAAATCATTTTGAAGATCTGGAGAGAGACAAGAGGTGTTTTCATAGAAAATGTTTTTAGATTTTTTTCCCCCTATGACCTGGTAAGTTAGTGCTGAGACATAAAAGCCACCTTCATATCTCAGTGTCTTAATGCAGCTACCAATTATTTTTCCCCCCCTTTTGAGAACTGTCTAGGCGTCTGACTCCACATAGCCTTTGCCATTACTCCCATGTCTAGCTTACACTCGAACACGATCAAGCATGGCAGAAGAATGCAAAAAAGTGATGAGAAACACACTGATTAATCTGCTTGAATTTGGTGTCACAAGGACAAAATGCCAGTGGAGTCTGTGCAGTTTTACATGTGACCAGAAGAGGGAGCTGGGATAATTATAAACCACCCCAATGGCTAACACAATTTATAGGCTCACAACCCACAGGAACTAATGCACTTTTCAATGTATTCATTTGTGTATTCTTTTGTCTGTCAAAAATATGCTATTAGTGGAACACCCTTGGAGGTCAAATGCAAACATTGTTCCTAGACATCACAGGTAGAAAATCGTGGATTTTGAGAGATGGTGGAGTAAATGACCAGCAGAAGCCATTTTCATAAATAAAACAGCTTCCACCTCATTTAGATACTTACAAGTTTGAGTCAATGCATTAATATTTTCTTCAAATAGAAAAAAATACTCCATGAGCAAATTTAGAGCATCCATGTTGAAATATAGGTTGAAATAAAAGTCATACAAAAGTGACTGGTGAAAACATTGTTTTAGCCCCACAAGATTACATGTGATTAAATATTACTACATATGTATGAAATTTATCCTACATGCACTTTGTAAAGTTTAACTCTTATCTTGACTTAATTCTATGGCAGCTAACTCCTCTCCTGAGTCTGCAATTACTGCCATTATTTTTACTTGACTCTTTCCACTTTCCTGTTCACCTCTGGTTTAACTAATAGCTATAGGCTGTGTGTGTGTGTGTGTGTGTGTGTGTGTTTAAATTAAATGCCACAATGGCTCGAGGGCTACAGACATTTCCATGTTCAGTAGTAATAATATCATCCCAGTGGATGAGAATATAGAATACTAGGATGTCCCCATGCAGTGATATTATTATTTAATGATGCAGTCGTTGTAGCCAATCACTTGTACCACTCGGTATATTTATTTGGTGTCTGTATTGTTAAGTTAGACTCCACCAAGAAAGTTAAAATAAAAATAGACTCAAAGCTGATCTTGTTCACAGAGACACAGAAATTTCACAGATAATCAGTTAAAACCCAAAGTGAGAAAAAAGGCAGTAGGAAAACGTTTGGCCATGAACTAGGAGGGAGGGACACAGCAAAAGTTTTTAGGCGAAGGAGAGGAATAATTCTAACACGTTTCTATGGCAATAAGTGGCTGGTATATCTTTGAATAATGGTTCTGTTTGCATATCTATTCTGAAATCCAATTAAAGTTTTGGGTCAGCAGACAGATTGTAGCGTACTCTGGACTTGTTTAAAATTCAAATGCCGAAACAGAACACACTTTCATATGCTACAACTAAAACAAACATCTCCTGAGATTATATAGTAAACCCAATAAGGTCTAAATCAAGAAGGTGCACATCATGTTCTGCGCTCCTGGCTAAACTGTCCACAGAGCAGTTGTGTGCTTGATAAAAACTCACAAATGTGCTCCTAATTGGAAGTTCCCTCTCTCACATTCTCCTCTCAGGGTTTCATCAGGAAATAGGTTGTGCGCATGTGCAAGGTGTTTGAGGAGCAATTCAGGAAGTGGCATTTGCAAGGAGTAGATGAGGGGTGGGTGGGTGGGTAGGTACGTGAATGAATAAATCTGGCTTCCCGGAGAGAAGAGGAAGAGCCACTGCAGGGGGTGCTACCTTTGGAAGGAGTGCAGTGACCTCCGCAGAATACATTCACAAATAGCCTGTGTTAGAAGAAGAAGATGCCTGGGTGGATGAGTGCATAGCATATGGCTCCCTGATCTCAGATGTTCCACTTAGTAGGACATTGTCTGGGCTAAACCACCCAGAAAAGAGAGGGAAAGAGGGTTATGTCACTACAGTTCATAAAGGTCAAAATAGAGGCTCATAGCAGGATGTATTGGACCGTGGCCATGGGAGAGTGACTGAGTATTACACACAATTCTGGTTTTTTGTTTGTTTGTTTGTTTTTGACAGGGTCTCACTATGTAGCTCTGGCTGTCCAGGGACTCACTATGTGGATGGACCAGGTTGGTCTCAAATTCACAGACATCTTCCCGCCTCTACCTCCCTAGTGCTGGCATTACAGATGTGAATCTGGTTTGTGACATGGAATTCTAGCATTGAGCACATGTGTTTTCTTTGAACTGCTTTCCTTTGTTGCGGGAAATATTAAAAACGATGGAATGTATGGCGTGTTGCTGCGCTACTCCCTGGTCCTCTCATCCCCAGCGGGCTGGCCAGCCATGCGCTGGCGGGCAATGGATGACCTGCTTTCAAGACGTGGAGCTCTGACTGTATAACGTCTTACATCCTTCAGTTGCTTTTCCTTCTTAAGTACTAAATTTCCTGTTGGGCTCTAATGGGACATAAACATCCTTGGGAATGGTTAAAATGATAGAATCAGGAAAGCTGATTGCCCAGTGAACAGACCAGACACAATAAAGCTTTGAGTCCCAAGTAACTGCTGTAAAGTCAGACCCATTTACTAGTAAAATTTTGAAGCTGTAGAAGAGAGAAATCCTTGAAATAGATGAAAGCAGGGTGTTAAATATAAACTAGTTCCTGCTACTAGGTTAAGGTGGATAGATCACCTTGACTGTTATCCTAGGCTGTCTGCACTTCATTTTAGTCATGTGAAGCATACCCATGGATGCTTTGACATTTGTGAATCATCTCCTTTACTGCAATCTTGCAAAGGTCTTAAGCCTCTCAAATCTGACTATTACAGTTTGGATATTTGGGGAGCTTCCTAGCCTGGGGTATTCTTCTTTGAGGTTTTGAGCAAATGGTATTCCTAAGCGTGAGTACACATACTGGGGCTTTGAAGTGGTGCGGATGCATTTTACAGACTGCATTCTTTTTATTTGGAGCTTCCATGCTAGTGTGTTTCAGACTTCATGACATCTTTCTTTTTCCTTCATACTTGACACAATTAATTTTTAGCCACAGTAAAATATGTACCCATGAATGATAAAAGTCTTCCAACTTTATTCAGACACTATAACGTGGCTACTGCCAAGATTGGATCTAAAAAGATAAATATCAGGTAAATAATACTCTTGGGCCTTTCCAACTTCTGTAGCTTTGGAATTCCTCAATAATTGAACCAGCATGTCTGTCTCCTTGACTCCCAAGAGCCCTCGGAGAACACACCAGAGAGTAAAGTGTGAAAAGGGTTTTGTTATTGTTGTCATGTGTTTCTCCTGGAAGCCATCATGACATCTCCCATTCTCAGCACCTCAGCCATTGCATGCATGTTCATTTAGATGATTTCACTGAAAGTTTACTGAGCATCTCACAAGAACAGATCACTGTGCTCAGTAGACGGGAAATAAACACATCAGAACTCAACAATGTGATGCCAAAATGGTCTTGGCTAGAAAAACCGACTGTTAATTTTGAATATAGAGTTTAAATTGTAAATACCACGAGTTACTTTTCTTTGTCATTTTAACTTGAGCATTCTTTCAAAAAGTTGAAGTACAGGGGCTGGAGAGATGGCTCAGCGGTTTAGCATATTCATTGCTCTTACAGAGGACCTAGGCTTGATTCCTAGTACCTGCATGGTAGCCTACAACCATGTGTAACTCCAGTTCTAGTGATCAGAAGCCCTTTTCTGACTCTGAGAGCATTAGAAACACAAATGGTGAACATATACATATGCAGGCAAAATTGTCATACACCTAAAAGTTTTAAAGTGTAGAATTAAATAGTTTTGTTTAGTTCTCCTTCTTCCTCATCATTTACATTATTTTTATGTTTTTAGTTATGATTTTAAAGTCCTATGTTAGTATAATTTTATTATAATTAATATAATTTATCATTAGATACTTCAATGTGGTATAAACATAGGAGCCGTTTAAACTACATATCAAACTTAAGCCATTTTTATTCGTTGTTAGCTTTTTTGTAAAACTTTTGAGAACAGGTTTGTTTTTTAATTACATTTTTGAATCCTCAAAGTCTAGAGCGTAAGAGATTCTCCTCAAAATAGACAAAAATGCAGTAAAATAGAGAATAAAATGGCAGCATAGTTATTGTAGAAATTACTATGGTTTAAAAGCCACTGAATGGGAGAGAGCAACCAGCACAAAGCATTAAAGATTCTAGACCCACGTTCTTGAGACCAGGATCTCAAGATAATGTCAAAGCAAGGGTAATTGTTGAAATGATCTTTGGATCAGAAGGACTTTGAAGTAAGTGGTAAGGACACACTTCTTTCTTTGCTCTTTGACAAGTGTCAATTTTTTTCCTCTTGCAAAATATGTATGCAGAAGAGGCAAAGTAAGTTTTGTCTCATGCAAGTTTCGAATGGAGGTGATGGGTACTGGAGGTGATGCATATTGGGAAGGATACTGAAGTTCAGTCTGAAGAGGACAAAGTGGTCCTTGTAGGTGCTTCCCACTGGATGCAAACTTGTTCACATGGATGCCCCAGGATGGAATACCTCCTTTCAAACCTTGGAAGGAGCCCGCAGACCACATTTTGTAATGTATGAGAAAAAGAGGTTCTGGGAGCAAATAGCTCTCCTGGGATTTCTCAGTTTGACAACTCCTCCTCCTCTTCCTCTTCCTCCTTCTCTTCCTCTTTCTCCTCCTCCTCTTCCTCCTCTTCTTCCTCTTCCTTTTCCTCCTCCTTCTCCTCCTTCTTGAGAGCCACTATGTAGGCCAGTTCTTAAACAGTCCTCATGACTCAGCCCCTGACTGATATGTTTACGGGCATGTACCACCGTATAAAATAATAAGTATGTAAGTGCATTTTTTTTAAAAAAAAAATTAAAATGATTTGCATGAATTGTAAGGCTATAAAGTTTCCCCACTTTTAAGATGAATCTTGGTGGTCAAGCTACCGTACCTGTGATTATAGATGTCACAAGGAGATTGCAAGGACTCTTAAATGGTGGGTAATAAATAGCATATGCTATGTACTTTTATAAACCTTGGAGTTTAGAATTAACCAACTAAGCAAGATCATGGGTATTGCAGGGCCACTTTTGATTCTAAAGCTCTATGACAGATTCAGATAACTGTGTCGCTTCCTATGCATGGCAGAACATAGGCCCTGAGAAAAGAATAAGACAGTTACCACCATGGTCCGTGCTGCCCACTTGGGTACAGTACCATCTCATCCCTACCCGAATCAATGTACATCATGTGTTCAGACTGTCATAATATTTATCTACAACATCTGGAATGTGACAAAGAGTGGGGTTTGTGCCTTCTCTCAGATCTGATCCATAGCTTGGTTTATTTGAACTGGTACAGGGTAGGAAAAAGCTTTATACAAAAGGACATCTGGGAAGAGACATACTTGCTTTCCAAGACACTAATGGCACCATAAATCCATGAATTTCATGAAGGGCAGCAGATGTTCGCGTGGGAGTAACATGAAGAGAGTAAGCTGAAAGCTAAAGTGGATTTGAAGGACACAGAACTCCGGGTCATACCAGGATCACATTTTTTTTTTTTAATTTTTATTTATTTTTTTATACTTTATTTACATTTCAAATGTTACCCCCTTCCCAGATCTCCCCTTTGGAACCCCTTAACCCCTCCCCCCTCCCTGCCTCTATGAGGATATTCACCCACCCACTCTCATCATCCCTCCTTGGCATTCCCCTATACTGGGGCATCTCACACCCTCAGGCCCAAGGGCCTCTCCTCCCCCTGATGGCTAACAAGACCCTCCTCTGCCGCATATGTGGCCAACACCATGGGCCCCTCCACGTGTAGTCTTCAGTTAGTGGTCCAGTCTCCAGGAGCATGGGGGGTCAGGCCAGTGGACACTGTTGCTCCCTCCATGGGACTGCAAACTCCCTCAGCTCCTTCAGTCCCTTCTCCAACTCCTCCATCTGGGACCTCAGCCCAATGGTTGCTGTGAAGTGACTCTTGGGTATTCCAAACATTTGGGCTAATAACCACTTATCATTGAGTACATATCGTGTTCATTCTTTTGTGATTGAGTTACCTCACTCAGGATGATATTTTTTTTTTGAGGGGTGCACTGAAATCATGATTTTCTCTTCTGTTCCCAGAGATGATAGGTTGCCGAATATTGCATCTAATGTCAGAGTGTCACCTGTTTAACTGCTGTGATCCTACCCAAAAGAGAGATGATTGACATTTATGAATTGGCTGGCTCAAGAGCAACGCAAGGAGGGGAGATCTGAAGAGTTCCTCAGGGACAGTAGCTGGAGTGGATCTGGAGAAGTCCGTTCAAGGCCATCAGTGGCTGTAGTGTTGCCCAAGACAGTGAGATCGCTTGCATCTTCACTGACCCTCATAGTTCATCCTCACCACTGCTTTTCTTCCTAGACTTGGAAAGACAAAAGATTGGGGCCAGAACCCAAGTCCTAGGATATAGTAAGTGCACTGAGTCGCAGGATGTACTGAGTGAACCCGAGTCCCTGGATGTCCTAAGTGCACCAAGTCCCAGGATGTACTAACTGCTGTTCATCTTTTTTGTTCTTTTCCAGCAAACATCTTTTAAGCAAATCATATTTAAAAGCATGAACTGAAATATTTTTCCTTTTCACATTTCTTGCTTTCTGACTCACATTTTGACCAGTGACTTCTATCCTTTGATGGGGTGTTAGAACTGTTATAGGGGGAAAAAAGTGCAGAGAAGGAGAATTTACGCGTTAAAAAAACAACAACAACAACAACAAAAACAAACAAAAAACAAACAAACCCATATCTGCAAGTGTAAGTTGAAAACTACATTGAGGGCCAGCACATAAAACTGCTTGCCACCAAGTGGAAGGACCTGCATTTGTTCCTGGAACCGTCCTGGAGGAAGGAGAACACTGACGATTCCTATAAGTTATCTTTTCACCTCTGCACCTACATTCCCCGTGCCCATGTGTCTTCCCACCCACAGAATAAATAATGTGTAAAAAGAGATCTATACCGCCGGGTTGTGGTGGCGCACACCTTTAATCCCAGCACTCGGGAGGCAGAGGCAGGCGGATTTCTGAGTTCGAGGCCAGCTTGGTCTACAGAGTGAGTTCCAGGACAGCCAGGGCTATACAGAGGTCTACACCGAATGTTTATGTTTCTACTATGGTTAATTTTAAGAAAAAATAAATTAATATAAAATTTCAATGAAAATTTGAAAATTGGTGAACATTTTTTTTGAGAGTTTCTGACACGAGTTTTCTCTATGTTGTCTCACTCCTCGCTTACCTTCCTGTGTCAGTCCCTTCTGCATCCCCCTCTCAGATTCATGTGCTTTTCTCCTTTAATTATTATTATAGACACATGTATTTAATAGACCTACTGAGTCTCCGTAATGTTGCCCATACGTATGTAAATTGAAGGCTGACCACTTAGGCTCGGGTGACCTATCAGGGGCTCATCTCTGAGGAGAACTCAGAGCTCAGCAGCTATTGGCTGCTTGTAGTTCTTCAATTACGGGTTGGGCTTTGTGAATCCTCATCCATGTTGGCATGCTGACTGATGTGGTGTTGTGCTGGTGGCTTTATTGTGAGAGCACATGGTCACGACAGTCTTATCGTGTTCAGAAGACATTATTTCCAGTCTGTCTTCCTGGTCCTCTGACCCTAACTATCTTCTTGCCCTCTCTTCCATTTTGTCCTCTGAGCCTTGCGTATAGATGTTCTACGTGGGGGTACTCATTCCACAGTTGTGTGTTCTCTGCACATTGCCCAGTAGTGCTTCTATGTATTAGCCTTTATCTTCTGAATGAAGGAAGCTTCTTTGAGGAGGACTGACAGCTTCAGTTACCCATGGGCACAAGGGTAAGCACTTAGAAGGCAGCTGGGTACTATATTAATTTAGAAAAAATAATAGTCATAAGTTATCTTCCAGGGCCTGCAATCTTTTCAGCAATGCATTCTTGGCTAGGTATATGATACCAGGAGTGAATTCCTTCCTTTTGAGTGGGCCTTACACTCAATCAGACTGCTGTTGGTTAATCCTAAGATGTTGCCTCCACTATTACGCCACTAGGCGTATCTTGCCAGGCTGGCTAATATTATACTTCACAGCATTCACAGCTGAGTAGAACTGTGGATAACTATTATTTCCTGTAAAGCTATGCTATACCTTCAAACACTATGAGAGCCAACGCTCGGGTTGAAGGTTTCCAGGTCATTTCTAGCTTGACTTTTCCTAATCCCGTGACCAAAGTATGTGGTGTCTTCTGCAATTACTCTCCAAGTTATGACAGGCAATCATGACAAGTGGTAATAGCCAGTGTTGTCTTGTGGGTCTCATGGACTCCCCAACCAAGAGTGTAAATGGAAGTTTCTCTGACACTGGGCTTTTATGAACCCTTTGGCTCCAGGGGTCAAGGGTAGAATTATATTACTCCTCTATGTGTGGTAACTTCAATTAACCTATTCATATATGTTTGTATTTTAAGAAATCTTGTGACTTAATGCCATAGTTGTTGAAACAAATGAATCAAAAACTTTGTTCTAATAGTAGAGTTTTGTTAGAGCTAATTCATTTATAATAGAGACAGGTGCTAAAGTAGACTCTAAATATTATAAGCTGAGTATCTCTTATACAAAAATAAGAAATTTCAAATGCACCCAATTCTGAAATGTTCTGAATACTAATATGCCATCACTATTAGCAAAATTTAAAATATAAAATGTATCTCACTGGCAAAGTTATTAAAATGATGTTTGAAATTATCTGATGTTGACTGGATGATGTATATATTAAACAAATGGATTTCCTATGTAGACATTTGTCCCCTTCACAAGCTGTTTTATTACATCTATGCAAATACTGAAATTAAAAAAGAGAGAGAAAAAACCCATAAAGGACTGGTTTTAAGAATTTTGAATGAGGTATTCAAATTGTACCACATCTTTGTAATTCTGTGATTCCAAATGGATTTACTTCTATGTGTTGCATTCAAATTATAAAATCTAACGTATTTCATTTTAGTTTGTAATTTTGGAGAATGCATGTTGTAGTTTTTGTATTAGTCAGCTATTGCTGTGTAAGAAGTACAGTTATGACTGCAGGTTGACATTAATGCCTCTGTTCAGCATAAAAATAAGAACAAAACAAAACAAACAACCCCCCCCCCCAATAAAACCCTAGGGAGCTTCCTGACTGTGGATGTGATGTAGTCAGCTGCTTCGCTTCACAATCCTGTCATCATGCCTTCCTCATCATGATACAGTATGTTCTTGATGGTGTGCTAAAATAAACCCTTCCTGACTTAAATTGCTTTCATTGGGTATTTTGGCATATCTCTGAGAAAAGTAACTTTTATACTATTTTAGAAAACACACAGACTTCTATTGATCACAATATGTTACCCCACCCATATAATATGTATATTTTGTTTAGCAGAGACTTGTAGGCTTAGATTTTTAAAAAACCTACTGTTAATAAGGGTTCATGAATGCGTTGATACCCCTCCCCCTTCTAGCCCACTTTCCAAAAATAGGGAAGAAAAAGATGGTAAATAGGACAAGGGGATATGGACCTGTTTTGAAATAGTTCTCTGGGGTGATTCCAATCTCCATTTGTCAGGATACCAGCAGTTCAGTTCAGTAGTATCAGGATACCAAACACAAATCAGCAATGGTGGCACCATCCAGCAGAAACAGCAAGGCCTCCACCCAATCAGTATGAGTCGGTGGGAGTGACCAGGATCAGCCTGATGCCAGAAGATTGTCTGCTGTGTCTCTCTCAACAAAGTGAAGATCAGTGAAGAGACGAGATCATTGAAGTGTTGCAAGTACCTAGTCACTGTCCGCTGAGTCCTATTTATACTCTCTCCAAACATCACATGTCCTCCCATGGGACTAGAAAAATACCACATGAATCTGTATGGACTGACATATCCAGAAACTCCACTTCAGAGACTCTTTTAAAATGTAGATTAATGCCTTCATTGGAGGTATGCATTCCCTAAATCTGTGAGCCCCCATTACTTTCTCTTCTATTATATGCATCATGCACATTGCTTGGTTACTACATTGCTCTGGCCCCTGAAAAAAGGTTTCAGGTAGAAACTGTGATCTAGAACTAATATGTTATTTTATATCTTCAGAAAGTCCAATGTGGCTGCTATACTTCATAACTTTTCAACTCACTAATTAATGTATGCCTTCATTCAAGGATAGCTAGTAAGTGTCAGATAGTGTGTCAGACAACGCTCTGAGTTCTTCAGCAAGCATGGCAGTGTATCTGCCCACTGTGGAACTTGCTTTTAACATAATGATTTATAAGTCTTATTGGAAATTTATGTTGAATATTTGAAGTTGATAAATAGTATAGTAAGAGAAAAACTGGTGAGGGAGAAATTGGTTTTGGAATTTTATGTTGTGATAACCCAGCGTCTTAGTCAGGGTTTCTATTCCTGCACAAGCATCATGACCAAGAAGCAAGTTGGGGAGGAAAGGGTTTATTCAGCTTGCAGTTCCACATTGCTGTTCATCACCAGAAGAAGTCAGGACTGGAACTCAAGCAGGTCAGAGATCAGGAGCTGATGCAGAGGCCATGGAGGAATGCCGCTTACTGGCTTGCTTGCTCCTGGCTTGCTCAACCTGCTCTCTTATAGAGCCCAAGACCACCAGTGCACAGATGGTACCACCCACAAGCTCCCCCCCCGCCCATCACTAATTGAGAAAATGCCTTACTGCTGGATCTCAGGGAGGCATTTTCTCAACTGAAACTCCTTTCTCTGTGATAACTCCAGCTTGTGTCAAGTTGTCACAAAACCAGCCAGTACACCCAGTCTGGCCTTGAACTTGTGATCCTCTTGTCTCAGCTCTCTTCATCAGTTGTTGGGGTTACATGTGGGTGCCATAGTACTCTGCAGCTTTATAACGTTAACTCAAAATGCCTCAATGAGAGTAAAGATGTTATTGAGAATGTACATTTGAGCAAAATCCTGAAGAAAGTGTGGGAGTTTATTTTAGGAATAAGATAACAAGTAAAGGGGTCTCTGTGGATGAGACCCATTTTTCTGAAGAATGCTTTCCAATGATAGTGACTTTTCCCTCTCTTTACATTTCTAATATTCAGCCAAGGTGTCTGTAAAACGATAAAAGGATTAAAAATACGTGGTACATATGCATAGCAGATTCTAGGCAGCCATACAAATAATAGAGTCCTGTTGCTTGCAATATCATAGGTGAAAACAGAGATTCATTGTGTTAAATGAGATAAAGCCAGGCACATAAAGACAAATGTGGAATGTCTAACTGTACAGAATCTAAGAGTTGATCTCATTGAACTAGAGAATGGTTAGCTTAGCAGAGACTGCAGTAGGTTGGGGAAGGAGACCGTGCATAAGACAGCCAAAGGTAGAGTGCCAGTTACATGGAGGAATGGACCTGGATGCACTGTTTCACCACAGGGTGGACTGTAGTCAATAATACTGCATTGGTTGTTTCTAAACATACAGGACAGAGGACTTTAAATCATGGCACAATGTCTCCCTGCATTGAAACACTATTCTCTACTACATGATGTGCAAAATTCATGCATCAATTAAAAATAAAGCAATTACAATATTATAAAAATGTTTGTATTTTTCCCTTGTCTCTGAACTTCTCTTATAGTTCATATATTGGGTTGAGCTTTGCTATGATTTCTGTGTTACCTAGTTTATCATAGAGATGTGCAGTGGGATGGAGGTTTTTCTTTTGTATTTTAAGAAGAGAATCTCCAGGGCAGGGAGAGGGACATGAGTTGTGTTGTAT
The DNA here is from genome assembly GCA_019843965.1 of Rhynchomys soricoides. Lineage (NCBI taxonomy): Eukaryota > Metazoa > Chordata > Mammalia > Rodentia > Muridae > Rhynchomys > Rhynchomys soricoides. The sequence continues at coordinate 1,754,016 of JADRCH010000241.1, forward strand.
TTGGAAGATTTCAATAGTTCTATGGTACAAGGAGCATATTCTTCCTTCATGCATGACCTTCATCAAAAAAAGCTGGAGCAGAGCCACAGATGGAGAAAATTTATGTCCAAAGTGGAAGAAAAACCATCAGCAGTGCATGCACCCCACTCACAGCCTTTGACTGTATAGCTCTGTCATGCCAGAGATGGAACTTTCTCCAAAGAAGCTGAGGTATGCATTATCAAAGCAAATCTGATCCAGAACTCAGAATAACAGAGCTACAGAATTTGCTATGTCGGGGGAAAAACCATTTCCTTTTCAGACAGCTATATTGTACTAGGAGACCCCAGGGATCGCAGGCGAGAGCTGACAAAGCATTCAATATTGGAACATGGTATTCCTACCTGGACCCTGTGCCCTAACTCTTGAGATTCAAAGAAGTGGCTTCAAATGTTTATGCTTGGGAGGAGGAGGCGGCGAGAAAGAGCATTCTTTCAAAGATGCTGACTTTGGAGAAATAGCTCTGCATAAAAGCTTTTTTGTTTCTGTCCCTTAAGATGAAGTGGGACTGTCCAGCTCTTGCTAATTATCTCAGGGACTGTCCTCTCTCTCTCTCTCTCTCTCTCTCTCTCTCTTTCTCTTTCCAGTTGTCAACAGAAAAGCAAACTATAAAGATAACCTTGTCACTCCTGTGGAACGTGGGAGCCCAGGCTTGCCTTTAGCTTTCCAGGCATGCTAATGGTGAGACTGTGATTGCTTTCTAACAAAGTGCTTTCTTTGACTCTTCTGTTCCAAGGAAAAGTGGATGTGTCAGCTGCATGAGGAGTTCTGTTGAGCACAGAACCATTGAGCATTAAACTAGGATTCAGGTTTCCTTCCTAAGTGACATGTGACCTCTTCCAGCCGACGAAGCGAGTTGAAGACAGGGCTTGATATCCAGCTACATTTAGAAGGCTGCCCTAGGAGCTTGAGGCCAGGGTTGCAGGTCTCACCCAAAGCAGATCCTGCGATAGTAGTTACATGACTTGAAAAGAGTAGTGAAGATGTCGAGCACGGACGTGGGAATAGCAAGAGAGACAATGAGGAGGGGACAAAAGGGGGATATGGGCAAGGAGATGTGCTAAAGACACACAACAAGTTGGCCTGGAAATGTCTGTATGAAACCACCGTGTATAATGAGCATACACCAACGCAAATTTATATGAACAAAAACAATCTCAAGTAAATTGCTGATGAAGAAAGAAGTCAATAATAACAAGTTAGAACTGGTCAGGATGCAGAGAATAAATTACAGAATGCTCAGCCTTTAAGGGAATCACTATCCTCTGCCAAGGCTCAGGGATCATTGTGTAAGAGGGAACAGAAAGAGTGTAGGAGCCAGAGGTAATGGACAACCACAAGGAAACATTATCTTCTGGAAACAGCAGGGCAGCCACACACACATGAACTCACAGTGGCTGGGACAGCACAGGCCAAATGGGGCAATCCCAACCCAAAGCAAATCCCACCATGGAGAGGGGAAGGGAGCACTCAATCCCACCCCTAGCTGTGGAGCTAGTGACAATTGTCAGTTCCTGGGGAGATTTATCTAGGGGTATAAGGGCAGCACAAGTTAGTCTTGGAGGACTGAAGACAATGGAAACATTTGTGAAGTTTGGTGGGTAGAAGGGGGGGAGACCTCAGAAGCGTTGGGGGAGGGGAATGAACACAAAACAAATATTAAACTTTTAAAGTTTAAGAAAATAAAAGCAATTTAGTCCTGTGGGTAATGTGAGTTTAGTGTGGTGTGTGTGTGAGTGTGTGTGTGAGTGTGTGAGTGTGTGTGTGTGTGTTTCTGGGGTATGACATAGAACAAGGCTAAGCCAGTGTTTTCAGTTCAGTAAAGATATTCACCAATCAAAATTTATTTAAAGATTTTTTTTTTTAAGAGTCATTAAGGCCAGACACTCTGCATGGGGTAATCTATTACTTAATATATGTAAAGTATATGTTCTTATGTAGCTTTCATTCTTGAAAGACAGAAATAAAGAAACAGGACAAAAAAAATAAATAAAGCCCAGGCCTGCTCTGTTTAATATAGTAGCCTCCAGGTTTGCAGGCTTATTAAGAAACTGAAATATTCAAAATGGTTAGTGCCTTCTGAATAAGACACACAATGGATTTAAGAGATATACCATGAAAAAATAATGTAAACATATCCATGCATTTTAATTGAGAATATGGAGAAATAATTATTATATGAGAATTAATAAAATATATTACTTAGGTTAAATTTACCTATTTATTTTATATTGTAGCTACTGGATAACTTAAATGAACACACACGACCTGTGCTCTATTTCTATGGGACAGTGCTAATGAAATCTCTAGAGACTGGTTTCCCCCTGAGTTATATTCCAGTAGCCTTAGCAATACCCACATGGTTGTTAGAAGTAGAGGCCCTCCGACTCTGCCCAGATCCAGACAGGCTTTCAGCAGAGATATAACACAATCTGATTTTATTTCAATAGGATATTCTGGCTGGGCTGTTACAAAGGCATGGCTATGGGTTATGAACAAAAACAGCTGGGTGACATCCTTAATTAGGCACTTGACAAAAAAAGCATAGAGTTTCCATTATTGGAGAGCACAGACAATCAAGCCAAAGAAGCTTGATTGAATACTGAAGAAGGATATGTGTACAGAAGTGGTGTGGGCCTAAGAGGCCTCAGCATGACCAGTGACTACAGCCATGGCTTTTCTGAGAGAATGAAGGAAAGGCATTATTGTCTAAGAGCATAGGAGATAGAAGGACTGGTTAGCAGGGGTGCTGTTGGCATCAATAACTCGTTTAACATCAGTGACCATGGCAATGGCTGTGACTTATCAATCAAAATCTTCTCTTCCAGAGTCACAAAGGTAAGCAGACAGTTGGTTACTCAGCCTCTTTCACCTTCATGCAGCTATTTCTTGAAGTTCTTCAATGTATGAGAAGAGCTATATGCTACATCAGCGCCTAGGTTGCAACACTGGACATAGCTGAGTCCATAGTTCCTGATTGGATTATTGGCTTTAAAAATACACACACACACACACACACACACACACACACACACACACACAGAGAGAGAGAGAGAGAGAGAGAGAGAGAGAGAGAGAGAGAGAAAGAGAGACAGACAGACAGACAGACAGAGTAAACCATCAAGGCGCTGGCTCTTCTCCAGCTCCCACAAACCTCGAAATGCTTTGAAAAAGAGCCTCTGCTTACAAAGATGGGCAGTATCCGCAAAACTTTCTCTGTATATCTTCTAAGAAGCGTAAAGCATGGCATGGTTTTTAAGACTCTTTCTCTGCTTTCTCTGGGTCACTAAGGATTTTAAAGACATGCTAGTCTTACAGACTCTTTCCCTTAAAATATAGGGCTTCTTAGAATCTCAGGGCCACTGTCTAGCAGCAACCAGTATCCTCAATGGGACTTGGAGAAGGCCTATCTAAAATATTTCGTGGTTTTGGCTTTTGTCTAGTAGAGGAAACTCCAGTATGATTGATAGAGAAATCCACAATGCTTCAGAGAATTATATGGAATAAATACTTCAAGACCGGCTTAAAAATGGCAGACCTACTGCAAAATAAGAAGAGAGTTTTAAAAACCGTGAAACACATCTATTTATCAGGCTGAGAAAACCACCCACCTCAAGTATGGGTTTGTTTTAATGGAAAAAAAAAAGACATCAGAAAAAGGAGCCTACATCTTTGGAAGATAACCCCAAGGGGTAATATTTAGAAATAGCCAGAAATCATGCATTTGCCAGATTTCAGAATTGTGGGAGATCAGTGGCTTCCTCATGCACCGGCTATTACCAGTTTTGCATAGGGATGCCTAGAGTGATCACTGGATGCCAGTTCTACTCCATGTTAGGTATCTGTAGGGAGGCAGAGCCTTGTTCTTTAGTGCCTGTGCCTTTAGCATGAGAAGAATGGTATTTACAGAGTTGACAACTTTAATTTAATTCAGTGTTTGTGATTTTCTTGATGTGGAGTAAGGTGGGGGTGATGTACTGTGAGTTCCTGTGCCTCTGCTCTGTTACTCTCTGGTGCTTGTTATTGGAACCCAATCACATGTGGAGACACCCACATCGGGAACACTTGTTTTCCATCTGATGGGCCATGCTATAGGACGTGGAGATGGGAGCTCCCTGCCACACCCCACCAACACTGTCATCTCAAGAAATGAGAGATTATTGAAGCTTTTTGGACGTTTTGTGTTTGTTTGCTTGTTTTGAGACAGGGTTTCTCTGTTTTTAGCCTTGGCAGTTCTAGAACTCACTCTGTAGATGAGGCTGACTCAAGAGAGCCTCCTGCCTCTGCCACCCAAGTGCTGGGAATAAAGGCATGTGCCACCACTATCTGACTGATCATTGTAGTTTTAAGCCAGTGGATTTTTGATGTAGCTTGGTATTGGAAAAGAAATAAATGAAATTCAGTTCCACTCAGTATCCTTGAAGCAGCTTTGATCTCCAGCCATATCTAGAAAAGCTTTGACTATTGCTCATGTTCTTCCCCTTTCTCTTTCCACCAGGAACTCTATTTGGATATTGCTGAGTATTACTATTGTTATTATTATTATTATTATTATTATTATTATTATTATTATTAATTATTTTTACAATAGAGTGATTATAGTTTCAAGGCAAAATAATGACACACAGCCGGTATTTGAAAGACAGTGTCTGCGTCTCCTCGGTTGTGTCTCCTATACCACTTAGGTCATTGTTGATTTTTATTTTAACTCATGTTTTATATTCCCAAAAGTCTGTTTGCTTCCTGCACAAGTGTACACAATCATTCTTTGTCATTTCCTTTATTTGCTGGCATTTTCAAGTCTAGCTTTTAATCTTTCCTCTGAATTTTTTTTTTTTTAACAGATGGGTATTTTCTTTATTTTGTTTTATGATTTGTTTGTTAAGAAACAAGGTCCAGGTAGCTCAAGCTGGCCTTGAACTCCTGATGCCCTACCTCCAACTCTAGAGTTCTATGGCTGCAGAGGACTCCACATGTGTGTGTGTATGTGTGAGTGTGTGTTTGGAAAAAAACAAACACATGGTTCTATATCCCTTGGAGAACTAATTGTGGGGAATCTTGAGGTCTAGAATGAAGGCGAATTCCTCCAGATAGGATTGGGGTTTGTTTCTGCCAGGTGCCTGGGAAACATCCCAATCTGGATCCCTTCAAACTAAATGCACCATTTGACTGTGTTTATGTGAGTTTGAGAGAAGGCTTGCTACAAGAATTAGCTCATCATTACCATTTGTCTTTTATTTTTCTCTCCTTGTTGTCTATTACCAAACTGTTCCTTGTAGTCTTCAGCAAGGGTGTGTCCATGTGATAGTTTTTCTCCCAAGTAATCATTAAACTGAAAGAGGAACCCTTTGGAATCCTGGCTCTATGGGAGTAAAGTCTCTTTGTTGACCACCCACTTTGTCTCTAGTCTGCTTAAGCTAGCTAATGAGGACTTGAGAATCACCACTCAACTCTCACTTTCGAAATGCCCTTGGGCTAAAGTGGCTGAAGCTTTTCTCCTGTCAGTTTGCACTTTCACTTTGGCCTCAGACTTTTTTCTTTTTCTTTCTTCTATTACTATCCTTTCTTTGGATCCTCAGTTTATTGGTGTTTTTAAGGAAGATTTCTTTTTGTTTTTCACTAGTGTTTTAGATCTTTTTCTCCCTAGAATACTGAGTTGTTTGGCTCATACTGTTCTAGCCCATCTCACTGCCAGAAATACCTCATTCCTGGAGGGGGGGAGGGGGGACAGTCAGGCCTTCTGAGCGCTTTCAGGAATGATGGAAAGCCTTTGGTCCCTGTTCAGTGTAGATATTACAAACACGAGTTTAAGCCAATGGCCAGCTATGGAACATAGAGTAAAGTTTCCCTAGTCCATAGAGGGAACAGAAGAGGTTTGCGTCCATCACCATGCTCCTCAGGATGAACTCAATATACAAAAAGAATTTTCGAAATCAGAAGAGATACTAGCAGAATCATGGAACATTATGTCATTTTTTTTTTAAAAGAAAACAGAGTTTAAATCTTATATAAATGCCCTTTAACAGTTTTCATCTTCTGTGGGCTGAAAATGGAGGTCCCCCCAACTGGCTGTTTGTTCATTTGTTTGGATGCTTTCTAGGGCAACTGTTCATTGATGACAGTGTGGTCTATGAAGAGTAGAGTTGGCTGGTAAATGGAGTTTGTTTAATTTAAGCTCATGCAGAACTTCCAGAAGGTAAGATACAAGTAGTAATTTAAAGGGCTGTAAAGGAGATGAGGTTTAGCTTATGAGCAGTGGGTCCTTGAAGCAATAGGTAGGTGTGTAATTTTACCTCCTTTCTTTTCTTCCTTACAACTTGCATCATACTCTGGGCTCTGTATTCATGATTTCGAGAAAATGCTATTATGTATTTTGCAGTCTTCAGCAATACTCAGAGGTTCCCAAGAGTATAATTCCACCAGAAAAAAAAATACTACCCACAAAATTAGAATTCACTAATAAATAAAAGGAATCCTACAATGATCTTTGGAAAGAACTGCCAATTTCAGTGACGATAATTGCAGATGCTCTGGGCTAGACCCAGAAAGGACATACGGCAGTTCTGCACTGTGTATTTTATTGTTTTCTAAAAGCCTGCTGCAGCCACTCTCCCACCATAAGTGAAGACACAATAGGCTGTTTTGTGTCTAGGTTTCCATATGTGGATGCTAGCCTCTGTAAATCTGGCTGCTCCTGGTGGGACTGCAGATGTTGTCTGGGCTTCTTAGGCCAAGTGACTTAGGATGTCATCCTGCATAGGCACTTTGATTTTGTTGGTGACAAGTTTAACAAATGAACAAGGTCTTCTCTTCTGAGAAGTCTGGACAAATCAATGAACATAACCAAAATTTCAGAACAAAACAACTTGAGAGATACAACGGGAGTCAGATATTTTAAGAAAGCAGAGGTATAGGAGGAATTATCAGTTGACAGGAACCATAAAGTAGAGAAGTAGCAGATAGAGAAGAGGAAACAACAACAACAACCAAACAAAGCAAAACTAGTGGATAGAAAAGAAAGTCATGGGTAGTAGAGTGACTGGCAGCTTCATGAAGGGCATCTAGCTTTCTACACAGGCTAGTTCTCTATTGCATTTAAAGGCTGACTTTTAGTGACTTCTTTTGCAGTCTCACACTTGTACAAAGTGCATTCTGTTTGCTGTGATTCCCCACCCTTTTGAGCCTCCTACCTATTTCTGTTACCCAAGCCTTTACTAGTCTTTTCCTCACATTGATGTTTTGGTTTGCTGAGACCCACTGAGCCTAAATAGGTCTGTGTGTGTGACCATGGGTTTAGAAATAACTACTGGACACTGGTCAGATTCTCAGGGTCTTCAGAAACAGATAAAATGTCTGCCCCTCTCCCTAAATCCATCAGTAGCTAATAGTTTAGCATTGAAGGGATAAGCCCTTTCTATGAGCTATTCCCCAATCCCTTGACTGTTTACACACCTAGTCTTGTGTCTGTAGGCAGCCATAGCTGCTGTGAGGTCATAGCTGCATTGACTACTGTTGTAGTTTTAAAAATAATCAGCATACCAACATTCCCTTATTAGTTCAAGAAAATGTTATGATATTAATAACTGAAATACATGAATCAAACTGGATCTTATAGAAAATAGAAAGCAACCAAATTGTCATTTTTCTAAAATTTTAGCATTTGTCTAATGTATGTGTATGTATATATGCTGATTCAGTATACACCCATGCTTGTACATATGGATGAATGATTATGTTCTACTGTCCCGCGCTACGGTCTCGCCAGCAAGAACGACGCGGCACACATAGGATCCTTCTGCAGTAAAGCTTCAATGCATCTTGAGAGGGAGAGCATAAGCTTGCCACGAATGGAGACTCAGAACAATAGAATACCCGCCCTTTATATGGGTCACAGCGCTTGCCTGGGACATGGAGCTTCCCCATTGGCTCCCGCACACCAGGCCAGATGCCGCCACGAGAGAGGCTGAGACTCTGAGGTGGAAAATTACCAGGTGCATGCGCACTAGCCGGTTTACAACTTGTCCTCGGCCGAATGTAGGCGCCATCTTGTAATGGCGGATGTGGGTGCTCAGGCGGCTCCCAACATTCTACCATGATGACAATGGACTAACCCTCTGAACTGTAAGATATTCCCACTTAACTGTTTTTCTTCATAAGATTTGCAGTGGTCTTGGTATCTCTTCACAGCAATAAAACCCCAAGACATAGTTTAAATGTACAATATCCCCACAGACTAAGATATTTGAACACTTAGTCATGAGCTGGTAGACTATTTTGGGCAGTTGTAGAAATTTCAAGAGGTGAGATCCAGCTAGTGGAAGTAGGCCTCCAACGGAAAGGCTGGAGTTACAGCCTGGCTCTTCTGCCTGAGCATGAAGTTCCATTGTGATAGAAGCCAGTCCGTCTTGTATCCCTTCTGCCACAGCAGTGGGATGCCATGGACTCTACCCTATGTTCTTGTCTATGTTGGATTGTACACTCCCAAACCATGAGCCAAAATAAATCCTTTCCATAATTGTTCCTGCCAGATATTTTGTCACAGTGATAAGAACACGATATATAAAATTAGAATTGAGTAGTGGTGCCTTTGGCCTGAGAAACATGACTGTGTGCTTCATAGGCCTTCGGAAGTGGTTTCAGGAGGAATGTAGATTAATGTTGAACTGTGGGATAGAATGGAATGCTGTATGGAAGGTTAATTGACTATCCGGTAGAAATGTTGATGAACAGAATTTCTGTAGAAATGACGATACTGAAGCCTAGCTTATGAAGTTTGAGAAAGGAACAGTGACTTTCCTGGGGACAGGGCTTGAGGCTCCTGTTATTACATTCTAGCAAAACAGAAACAACAACAACAACAACAACAACCATAACAACAAAATAACAAGAAAAAGCCATTCTGGTCACATTCTGTCTGGTTCATATATATGTTAGTGAGGCCGATTTAAGAAGTAATGCACTTACTTGTTTTGAAGGAAGTTTCAAGACAAGAATTCATTGAGGCTGTGGCATGGCTACCCTTAATTCCTTTAGTGAGATTTATACTGAGAACTCTGAGCAGACATTGAAATAGAAGTAGAGATGAGCAGTTTGGTAGTGAAAGGAATGTGAGCAAATTAAAGATGTGAACGTAGCAGCTATGGACAGTGTTTGCCAACAAAGCAGTGATAGTGATTAAAGGCATTAGTGTGTACTAGGATAACCAGTAGTACTCATTGGAAACATTACACCCAGAGAAAGCTCCAGAATGGAACTTATTTGAAAAAAGAAATTCAATTAAAAGGAGCATCCTAAAAAGTTTACATAACCAGAGCGTCCCAGCAGTGGGGCCCTGTTACAGCAGGGAGATCCAGAGAATTGTCTATCTAGTTTAGTTTACCTAGGCCTTGGAAGTCTCTGCATCTTAAGCTAGTAACAGAATTAACAGAATGATGCTTGGCATCATTGTCCATATATTGCCATGATTGCAAGCATGCAAGATGCAAAAGCTATGGAGTCACTGAGGCTTGCACCAAGGTTCTAGGAAGTCACCAAGGCCAAGGAAAAATGTAGCAGAGTCATATGTTTCCAGATAGAGACCTTGACAGGCCAATGTTTGAAGCTGTGAAGGTAAGCCCTAAGTTGCAATAGAAACCTTAGGATATTGGAGATCCCAGTGTGATGACTGCTTTGCGAACCTGCAGATATTGAGATGGGTCTTCCCCAAAGAGAGGCCATATATGCTTCAAGCATCAGAACTCCGGGGGCATGATTTCTCAAACCCAGATGATGCCTCTATAATTCCTGTGTATTTGAGATACAGGGTTATTGTTTTCTCTCATGGGTTTTTGTCTTTCATTGGTCTGATGTTTTCTGCTTTGCCCCCACTCATCTCTTTTGGAATTAGGATGTTTATTCTGTCTCATTTTATGTTGGAAATATGTAACTGGATTAAGATTTCAATGTCTCAGGAGAAACAGTGGATATTGGAGTTTTGCATAGCATTGAGACTGTGAAGACTTTGGGAACTTTCAAAATTAGACTGAAAGCATTTTGTGTTATGAGACTACCATGAGTCTATGGGACTAGGCTTGGAATGGTATGGTTGGACTATAATTGATCCATGACAGGTTCATGCACACAAACATGTAGCCCCCAGCTGGCAGCACTGGGTGGGATTAGAACCTTTACGAAGTTGAAATACCTCTTGGAAGTAGATCACTAAGATCAGGCCTTGTACAACATAGTTCCACCTCTGTCTTGGGTTTTCCTTTTCTTTTTTTCTGCTAAGATGCAAATAAGAAGCCATATGCTTCTGCAGGCTCAGCACAGGGCCATTGTGAAGTCTATCATGCCTTGCTCACCATGATGTATTTTACTTTTTTAAACTTGGATTCAGTTATATCCTTCCTCCCCTGATGTTTATGCCACACATTCTGTCACAGAGATGAAAACAAGAACTAATACATAGCCTCTGATGGTTTGAGTTGGGACCCATGGCTTACTTAACATTTGGTAGTTTTTCATAACTCTTACGGTGACTGCTAAGGTCTTCAGTCTCTCATCTTCTGAATTCTTGGCTCTTTGTGGCCTCTTTCCCTTCACAGCCCTAGCTCTCTTCTACCACTCACATTAATACTTTCATAGTTCTCTGTAGTCTGCATAGTCCTTTTCCAAGACACTCTTTAGTGTGCTCCAGCTGCCTCTGATCTGCTGAATGGGTGGAGGCTCTTGCAGCTTTGGCTCTTATGACCTTGGGGAGTTGCAGTCTAGATGTTTTCTAATTATTGTTGTTTAGTATTTTGGTTTGGAAACCCTAGATTTCATCTACTTTGTGTTTCTAGCTCATCCTGATCCATCCACGAGAACGACCAATAGGCAAAAAAGGCCCACTTAGGAGGAGCTTTCATTGAGACCTTAGCACCATAGCATAAAGAATAATAGAGCACCACAATGAAATTCATAGGAATTGTGATGGTTTGTATATGCTCAGCCCAGGGAAGGACACTATTAGAAGGTGTGGCCTTGTTGGAGAAGGTGTGTCACTGTGGGCATGGATTATAAGATCTTCATCCTAACTGCCTTGAAGCTAGTATTCTGCTGGCAGCCTTCTGATGAAGATGTAGAACTCTCAGCTCCTCCTGCACCATGCCTGCCTGGATGCTACTATGTTCTCACCTTGATGATAATGGACTGAACCTGTGAACCTGTAAGCCAGCCCCAATTAAATGTTGTCCTTTATAAGACTTGCCTTGGTCACGGTGTCTGCTCACAGCAGTAAAACCCTAACTAAGAGAGGAATCAAGTGAAAGGAGTGAAAAACAGGCTCAATCTATATTCCAGAGAGTGCATGCCATGCCTTCATTTAACTTCTAATTCTCCCCACAGTAGCTTGGTACATACAGGAGATCTAGTTCCACACATCATGACGCTTACATGTGCACTAGTCACAAGACTCACATATACGCCAATCACTCTTCTCAAGTAGATCCCACTTCTTTCTGTGAATTATAAGGGAAGTTACTAGATTTATCCTTATCCTCTCCTCTTTATTGGAGACTATTATTATTACAGCAGCTATGGGCTAGGTTTTACAAAGGTGACTTCAGGTGGTGTCAGATGTGGGTTACTGAATCTTGTGGTAAAAATGAAGTCTTTTGAGGCTGAAGTCAGGAGTGACTAGGAATGAATCAGGGTTTATTGAGGCATGTTTGTGGCAAGATTTCTCTCAGTGATTCCTGAGAAGACCTGTTGTAGAATTCAGATCCCCATTGGCACTTAACTAGATGCCACTTCAGAGAGTTGGGTCCTTCTTATTGGCTTCACAGTGAGTTTCCAATATATAGGCATCCCCAAGGAGACCCACAGTCCTTCCCTGGGAAGGCTGTGAGGAAAGAATGGTAAGGTTCTGGAAAAGGCGTCATAAGGACATGGAAGAGCCTTCAGACTAAATGATAACAGTTCACTTAAGGACAAAGGGTCATTTTGAAGCCACTGAGAGGGCACTCAGACCCCTTCCAGTCACATTTGTTCCATTGCTTCATCCAGTCACTATGTTGAGATGGTTAATCTTCATTGTCATCTTGGCTGGATTTAGAATTAAGGCATATCTCTGGCTATGCTCATGGACATGTTTTCAGAGATTACCTGAAGGAGACGAGCTTGACCTGGGAGCTTGTATATCGTAAACGGGAAAGGGAGAAAACCAAAAGAGCTCTCCCCAGCCCCCGGTTCTTGGCTGCTATGCCAAGAACTGTGTCTCTCTGGCATGCCTTCAACACTACAATGGACTGAACCCTTTGAAGCCTGACAGCCAAAAGGCAATCCTTCCTTCTTTTAAACTGCCAGGTAGTTTATCACAGCAACACAAAAGTAACCAATACAATATCAAAGCAGTGAATTGTGGCATTGCAACAGCGGAGTGCTTGGCTTCCAACCCAGTAAGATGGTCATGGAAAACCCCCAAGCAGTTATAGCACATTTTCTGGGTTATCTAATATCTTAATTTTAAGAAGGTCCTAGTTTGATATACATTTTCATGTTTTCCCATGTCAAATATTACAGGAAGGTTAAGCTTGGTGTGCAGTGACATTCTCCAGGCAAACTTTCCAAAGCAAAAGCTGAGAGTAAATGGATGTGGCATGGCTTCCAGGAAATCACATCCAAGACACCCAGTCCTCAAACCTCAGAGGACTCAATGGTTGCACTGTATCAGACCTGCCAGTTTCCTGTGACTGAATCCCTGAAGATTCCAACCACATAGGATCAGGGACATGGGTTCCTGTAGCAGGCAGGAATTCAAAAATAGAGGAAAGAGGGAAGGAGGGAGGGAGGGAGGGAGGGAGGGAGAGAGAGAGAGAGAGAGAGAGAGAGAGAGAGAACATTACATGGGGGATGGGGGAGGCACGCTGCTGTATATCAAGAGAGGCAAGATCTCTATTGCTGTTGATTAACAACTGAAGGAATTAACAGTTGTTCTCTTTCTAAAGAGATGCTGCTGAGTAGTAGTTGGAAATGCTTGATGCAAACTCAAAATTCAATACTGACTGTGCAATCTTGAGTAATTAAGCTGATTGTTAGTCCAGTTATCTCTAAACACTGGCTTGATAGGAGTATCTAATCCACAGACTTGTCAGGCGGGTGACGTGATTTAGAGCATGTACAATATAAAAGTTTCTACTGGAGCTGGGGAGATGGCGCATCAGTTAAGGATGTCTATTGTTCTTGCGGTGGACCATGGTTTGAGTCCTGGTACACAAATGGTGGTTCACGACTGTCTATAATTACGTTTTAAGGAATTTTAGCATCCTCTTCTGATGTCCAAAGGCAACTAGGATGTATATGGTGCAGAGATATCATGTGAGCAAAACACTCATACACATAAATAAAACAAACAAATCTTGAAACATTTTTTTTTTTAAATTTGTACTTGATAAATTTGGGATAATCATAGCAAGAGCTCATATAATTTATGACAGTAAATGTTGGACATGAAAAGAAGCACAAAAGGTAGTGAGTATAGTTATGTCCATTTGAAAAAAACTAACATGGACCAGCTTTTAAAATGCCATAGCAACTAGCCATGGACTGAGTGTTTTATTTAAGTGTTTGGTTTTTGTTTTTGTTTTCTCTCTCTCTCTCTCTCTCTCTCTGTCTCTGTCTCTGTCTCTCTCTCTCTGTGTATATATGTGTGTGTTTGTGTGTATGTGTGTGTGATGACTAATCTTGGTTGTCAACTTGACACATTTAGGAAGAGCGAGGCTCTGCAAAGTGAAGTGAACCCAAATATATTCTTACAATGCACAAAGTGAAAGGAGCATTTTAGTTTTTGGAGACTGCTTGTGTGTACTAAAATGTTTATGACAGGTTGGGATGACAAACACTGCTTGTTTACTCAGGAGGCTAACATACTGAAGCAGATGACACCAGAGACCCCTAAAGAGGCCCACTGGTTGCTCCCTTTTCCATGCTTACTATTGCTTAGCCTGTCTTCAGAGTGAAATGATTTTACCTGTATCCCTAAGATCTTAAAACGACCAAAAAGGACACTTTGATAAACTCCTAGACACATCTTATTTGGCACATCCCATTCCCCATCCATTCAGGAGCCCTACACTCAAGACTGCTTCCTGAGCTCCCATCTGATTACTATTTCTGAACTTTCTCTTCCTGCATGCTGCCCTCATTTCACTCCCAGTGTGAATATGAGCATGTGTCATTGATCGTGTCTACTGTCTCTCTCTCTCAGTAGGTGAGGACTTGGGGGAACCTCTGAGTAGTTCTCTTGATTAGGTTAGTGTCTGGGAGTTCCGTAAGGGATTCTATATCAGGTTAGTTGTGATGGGAAGACCTGCTCTAAGCAGGGGTAGCACCATTCCCTGCTTTGGAGTTCTGGATTATATAAAAGAGACAAAACTAGCTGAGCAATAGCATTCATCTCTCTCTGATTTTTGACAGCCTCAGGTTCCTGCTGCTGTGGCTTTCCAAGCACAGTGAACCACACCTTCAGGGCAAGCCCTTTCTTGTCCCGCCCTAAGGTCTCGCCAGCAAGAACGACGCGGCACACATAGGATCCTTCTGCAGTAAAGCTTTAATGCATCTTGAGAGGGAGAGCATAAGCTTGCCACGAGTGGAGACCCCGAACAATAGAACACCTGTCCCTTATATGAGTCACAGCGCTTGCCTGGGACGCGGAGCTTCTCCATTGGCTCCCCGCATCAAGCCAGATGCCGCCACGAGAGAGGCTGAGACTCTGAGGTGGAAAATTACCAGGTACCTGCGCACTAGCCTGTTTACAACTTGTCCTCGGCCAGATGTAGGCGCTATCTTGTAATGGCGAATGTGGGTGCTCAGGCGGCTTCCCACACTTTCTTACTTAGGTTGCCTTTTTTGGGGTATTTTTTAAAAATCACATGTGTCAATGTATTATGATAGAAATGTCTCTTACATTCTAAGAGACTGGTACTTTTGCTGCACCTTACAGCCAGAGTTAATAACACACCTTCGGGTCATTCAAGACATCAGACTGCTATCCTACTGTGCACCCAGCCTGTTTGTTTAAACTGCTCTTAAGAGGACAATGAAGCAACCAACCTTTCCTGTCTTGGATTTTCTATGAAATCAATTTTTAGAACCTAAGCTAATGGATAACTATAATCTTAAATTATGTATTTTTCCATGACCCTGACCAGAATAATGCATAGGTATCATTTATTGAAAGCATCAAATACAGAGCTGGAAGACAATCTCTTAAAATAAAGTGTGAAGTACAAACAAACTTTATGGTTATTGGTTGATAAACAATGATGTTCATGATACTGTCTGTTATCTGGTCAGTTGGAGTTGGTGACTTACTCCATTGTAAAACTCTGTAAAGATTTCTATAAAGTCTCCCCCATTCCTTCCCCATGTGACACTGTGTGCTATTCAGTAAAAGGGAAAGCAAAGCCGTTTGTTAGGAACAGACATGTACAGACACACAGGGACAGACACAGACACTGGAACAGATCTAGAAGGCAGCTTTCAGTCAGGCACAGACTCATACAACAGAGAGAGGAAGGAAGGCAGAGGAAGTATGAAGCAGAGAGTTCAAATCTGGACTCAGTCTTGATGAAATGACTTCAAAAGAAAATATTTTTAAAACTGTATTTATTCACTTTAAATCCCAATATTAGCCCCTGCTTCTCCCAGTACCCCCTCACACAAATCCTTCCCTCAATCCACCTTCCCCTTCTCAAAAGAGAAGGGGAAGCCCCCTTCTGGATGTCACTCCCTGATAGACCCCCTCCCCCCTTGCACACATCAAGTAATTAGGCATATCTTCTCCTACTGAGTCCAGACAAGGCAGTCCATTAGGGGTACAAGATCCACATGGAGTCAGGCAACAGGCTCCAGTTGTTGGGGAACCACATGAGACAAAGCTGCTCATTGGGTACATATGTACCAGGCGTCTAGGACTCAGTGCATGTTCACTCTTTTGTTGCTGATTCAGTCTCAGGGAGCCCACAAGTGTCCAGGTTAGTTGGCATTGTTGGTCTTCTTGAGGAGTCAAAGGGAAATATTTTTTATTTCTTTCCTTAATGCATTATTGGTGACTTAGAGTTAATCACTAATGTGTTTAATCCATGTAATCAGTGAAACAGGAAAAATTACTAATAGAGTTGTTAGTTAACAGGAAAATAAAATCACTCGAATAAAGAGTAGATTCAGAATAGTATACTGTACAAATAAATTACATTTTTCTTGTAATATATGATTATTTCAAGGTATAATATTAAGATAATGATGTATTATATTATATTTCCTCAAATATTTCTTATATATTTTCTCTTACTATATTCCTCAAGGATAATGAGACCACCAAGTAATATTTGACATGAAAAGTAGCATTATTCACTGCAGAGTATATAGAAAATAGAGTTTTGTTGGTCAGACATACTTTCTCGAGGATTAGTGAATTTTCAGAGGCCCAAGTGTGTTAATCCAAGGAGGTATGGCTAGTCTGCTTGGGTCAGTTGTCAATTGGTGGATATCTAGAAATGTGTGATTATGAGTTAATTCTGGATGGGACAGCCTTTCATGTGTAAGGGGTAATAAAGTTGACTGATTTGTGGCAGTGTGTGTAAACAGCCAAGTAGTGTTTGGCCATTAAGCAGGTTTGAAAGCAACTCATTACTGCTATAGAAAAAACCAAGTCTTTCCCTTAGTTAAAGAGCTTCTAACTTCTCACTTGGTACTTGTTTTAATTTTATCTCTATCTATCTATCTATCTATCTATCTTTCTGTTACGATTAAATCAAGTAAGGAAAAGTTAGGGAAACGAGGGTTCCTAGTCTTATTCAAGTGAAGGAAACAAAGAGGTGAACAGAAAATGTGTTATTCTGAGAAGACATAAGGAGAACTTACTCCAGGATGGAGAGAGAGCGAGAGCGAGAGCGAGAGCGAGAGAGAGAGAGAGAGAGAGAGAGAGGATGCTGTGTTTCATAGATAGGAAGAAGAGGCCTCACCAATGAGGAACACTTGAACCAATACTTACAGGAAGGGAACCTGGAGAGGTCTTCAGGCCACAAATGTGCAGATACAAAGACCTCACTTGGTCTTAGGACCATGTTGAAGGGGGACAATTGGTGTCTTCATGGACTCTGAAGACTAGTATAAGGATTTTAACTTTTGAAAGGTAATATTTAGGACTTAGGGATCAATCTGGTAGAGTGAGGATATTTTGAAGATTGGCATTGTTATTGAGTTGTGCTCCCCTGCCAATATCCACTGAAGTCATAACCATGTGCACCTGTAAATGTGGCCTCATGAACAGTGTCTCTGCCTTATGTTGATTCCCCAGCACTTGGGAGGCAGAGACAGGCGGATTTCTGAGTTCAAGGCCAGCCTGTTCTAAGGAGTGAGTTCCAGGGCTACACAGAGAAACCCTGTCTCAAAAAACAAAACAAAACAAGACTAATGTCCCACAAGGAGATGGAAGTGTGGACACAGACACACATGGAAAAAGGCAGAGACATGACTACAAGATAGGATTTGGGGCAGAGATAATAAGAAGTAAGGCAGGATTCTAGCACACTGCAGAGGGTGCACGGTCATGCTCACACCTTGCTTTCAAGCTTCAGACTCATAAACTGGGAGGAAATACATCTCTGTTAGTTAAGTCACACTGTTTGTGGCAGTTTATTACGGAAGACAAAGGACACACTAGTAAATTTAACAAGGGTCACAGCAAGGATATTCATCCATAAACCATTTGTGGCTCAAACCAGAATGCCTGATATAAGAGATGGTCAGATACTGCATTTATTTTGAAGAGAGAACAATAGGATTTGTTGATGGATGGAGTGAGAGCTACAAGGAGAGAAGAGTCAAGGGTCAGGCCAAGGTTTTGGGTTTGAGCAACTATGATTGGTATTTACTGAAATATTGAATATTCTAGGTCTTATAAGTTTGTTTCTGAGATGTATTGTTATACAGAGAACCCAGAGTGTACATTCAGAGGAAGATGGGCAGCACTGTTGGAGAACAATCTTGTTGTCAGCATTTAGGTGACTTTTTAAAGCATAAGGCTTTTTCATCTACATTGCTAAGGTGCCAGACAGAGAAACAAACAAACAAAACAAAAACAAGCGAGCAAGCTGAGGACCGAGCCATGAGAGGTACATGTAATGCATGTTATGGGTAGGATGAAAAAATGTTCCCCACAGTCTTGTATGTTCAGACTGGTGGTGACACTGCACAGGCAGGTTAAGGGATGTTTAACGTGGGAGGTGGCCTGGTTGGCAGAAGTTGGGTTCTAGCATTAGGTCTTTGACAGTTATAATCCAGATGTGCTTCTGGTCCTAGTCTCTGCTTACTGGCAGGCCAGTGTGAAGACAGCTGCTCCACCTCACCTCCCCACTGTCGCTGATGGATCCCTTAGCCACTCCCACTGCCTTACCTTGCCCTTCCAGCCATCACTAATCAATTGTCTTCCACTACACTGATGAGAAAAGTAACTAACCAAATCAACAAGCAGCAACATAGAAAATGTAAGACTGTCATTAGGAATTGCATGAGGACTTCACATTGGTTCTTTTAAATTCTCTGTTGTTTTTGACAACATAGTGCCTTTTATAAACATGTCTTCAAATATGCAAAGTTCACCAGTGCAAACTGGGTCTAAACTATTCTTTTTATTGAACACCATTAAATAATTTTGTTTTACTTACATTATGAACACATGCCTTTTCCTCTCTGCTCAGAACATCCCAAGTTGTCACCTCATCTGTATGTTTCGTATCTGAAATAACTTTCAACCTTGAGGCAATTTAAGAAAACTTCATTAGTTACAGACCTAATTCTGGACCTCATTAAAGCAAAGTTATGCTTTGAAAATCTGATCAGATAGTATTTGGGAAATGGGTAACTTGTGTTTGGTTTATTGTATATTGCCTTACATAACTACTATACTAAAATATTACTGGCTAGGTAATCAATAAAGTGTTGTTGAATCAAATAGCTTTCACATTCCTGCTTGATATGATCATTGCTTAAATCTGTTCACCACCATAGCACAATTGGAAAGGAAACTGCAACAGAAAGTCCCTTACTTCCCCCAGTGGAGAGAGTGGCTTCTATAGCATAGATTCTAGAATATTGGAATGGAAAGAGTAAAACACCCAGCAATTTAAATCCTTAGCTCTAAAAAGCTAAGTGGAGTTTCAGTTTGGAGAAGATAAGTCCCAAGGATGCTTTGATGGCTTAGGGCAGAAGTTTTCAACTTGTGGATCTCGAACCCTTTGGAGGTCGAATGAGCCGTTCACAGGGGTCACATATCAGGTATCCTCCATACAAGATATTTGCATTATGATTCATCACAGTAGCAAAATTATAGTATGAAGTAGCAACAAAATAATTTTATGGTTGGGGGGGTGTCACCACAACCTGAGGAACTGTATTAAAGGGTCATAGCATTAGGAAGGCTGAGAACTACTGGCTTGGAGCAATACAGATGAATTCAGGCTTCCTGGAATAGCATTGGAAGCCTCTGACCTCCAGTGCTGGGTCCTATCCCCCAACAGAGCTGAGAGTAAGCAAGGTAGGTTGCTGCTCCTAACTGGTTCCCTCAAACATTTGCTATCATCTACAATTAGAGGAGAATGATGGAAAAGAGAGAAATTTAAGAAAGTAACTTTCCTGTAGAATTTAGTGTAAAAGGCTTCAAATGCACCACGGCCAAAGCACAGGAAGCCAGCTCTCTAATCCCTAATTACTTCAGGGATTTCACCCACTTCCCATTTCCTCTTCTGTGACATGGAAAAAGTATGTGTGGGTTCATGAATATTAAGTTTAATGACATATAAAGTATTCAAATAGTGCTTGCTACCTAGCAGGAATTTAGTTAATTATATACACATATTACACACACACACACACACACACACACACACACCATTTTATTGCTCTTTGAAAAGAAACTGTGCATTGTTGATGTTCATGACTTCTCAGGTAGGGTCACATTCAGCCCTGGGCAGAATGTGCTAGATCCCCAGGAGTCAATGCTACCTTCCCTTTCCTTGGCTTCTAGTTCCTGAGACCCCAGTGGTTCTAAGTCTCATTGGTAGGTTCTGTGAAATTCATAACAGTATCTCAAACACTTGCAAAAACACCTTGTGTATGCTGCCAGCAGCCTTCAGACACAAATGACTCAGAAATTAAGTCAGTGTACACATTTAAAATACATTAAAAATATAATAGAATTTTACACATGTAAATATGTATGGAGACCATTGTTTGGGACATTTATTTTTAAATGCTTAGTGAGAGGGCATGGACTCCATTGTGATTTACTGGTAAAATGATGAAGAGAGAGAGAGAGAGAGAGAGAGAGGGAGAGAGCGCACCTGGCTTGAGTTTCTAAAGCTCCCTCCAGTGACACTCTTTCTCCAATAAGACCACACCTCCTAATATAGTGCTACTCCCTATTTATCTATGGGGGGCATTTTCATTCAAATCCATCACAAAAAGATAGAAACGTTGAAGAGAGTACAGGCTGAATGAAGGTGGAAATGAGAAATTCAATATCCCAACTTAAAACTTGGCAAAGCCTTACAAATAGCACAAAACAAGGGAGTTAGACTGACGGTAGGGAAAGGTAAGGACCAACACAGGAAAGGTGGTTCCTCTGCATGGTGTGTGTTTGGAACTAGGCTTGTGTTTTTGAATCAAACAGAAGATAGAATAATAGGATTCAGAGATAAAGTCAAAGGTCAAGATAAAAATTATAAAAAGAAGAAAGAGAAAAATGAAAAAAA
Organism: Rhynchomys soricoides; assembly: GCA_019843965.1. Lineage (NCBI taxonomy): Eukaryota > Metazoa > Chordata > Mammalia > Rodentia > Muridae > Rhynchomys > Rhynchomys soricoides. The sequence goes on from JADRCH010000241.1 coordinate 1,774,829, forward strand.
TTTAAAAGTATCGGAAATTTGAAATATCATTAAGAGACCAAATCTTTGAGTTATAGGCATAGAAGAGAATTTATGATCAGTTGCAAAGATCAGATCCTTAATGAGATTATAGAAGACAACGTACCCAAACTAAAGGAAGACACACTTATACAGATACAAGAAGTACACAGAATCACAACTAGATAAGAACAAGAAAGAAGGACACTTATCCTAGTGTCTCTGTGAGTTCAAGGCCAACCTGGTCTACAGAGCTAGTTCCAAGAGAGTCAGGGCTACACAAAGAAACTCTGTCTTAGAAATCCAAAACCAAGACCAAACCAAACCAAACCCAAACAGAACAAAACAAAAGAATAAGGAAAAGAAAAAAAAAAACCACCCATGGTATATTATAGTCAAAACATCAAATACATGGAACGAAGAAAAAAAATATTGAAAACTTCAAGAGAAAAAAATGTCACATATGAAGTTAATCCAGTCAGAAAAACAACTGATTTCTTGATGGGAATTCTGAAGGCCAGAAGAGCCTGGAGTAATGCACTCCCGAGTTCTAGACATCTATGACCACCAACCTAGACTACCACAGGGAGCAAAATGATCTGGCATAGTGAAAGGAGAAAGAAAAACTTCCACGATAGAAATAACTTTTAAAAATTCATGACCATCAAAACTGCTATACAAAATACTGGAACCAGTATTTCAAGCTGAAGAGAGGAATAACTGCAGACTCTGGAAAGACAACAGATAAAGCGATAATTTAATGAAAAATAAACTAGCAAAAAAATCAAAGTAACTGCAGTCTACATACATCTTTCAACAACAGTCATAAATATTACTGAACTCAACTCTACAATCAAAAGACACATGCTAGCTGAGTGGGTCAAGAAACAAATCTCAGTCCTTTGTCTTAAGAAATACATCTTGGCTTTAAGGATAAGCATCCCTTTGAAGTGAGAGGATGGGAAAAAGTATTCCAAGCAAATGTGATGAAGGAGTACGTGGGCATGCCACCCTAATATCTGATAAAATAGACTCCATATTAAAACCCATCTGAAGGGACAACGAAGAGTACTTCTTTCTAATCAAAACATTAATTAATTAATCAGAGAAATATGAAAATTCCAAACACATATACACCAAACTCTGGTATACCCAATTTTATAAAAAGCAAGCTGATGGAATTAATACACAGATTAATACAAACCCAATGATAGACAATTTTAATACTCCACTTTCCCTAGTAGACAGGTCATCTGTACAAAAAAATAAACAGAAAAACTTTAGACTATATGACATATCAAATGGTTCTAACAGTTTTCTACAGAATATTTCACCCAAATGCCAAAGATGTATCTCTAGTAAGTGTATAAACTCATGGAAATTAAGTAACTCATTATTGAATGATGAATGGGTCAGAGGAAAAAAAAAAATCAAGAAAGAAAAGCCCTCCGCAATACATTAAAAGCAGTTCTATGGAGGGAGTTTATAGTCGTAAGTAGCTACAACCCCCTCAAACTCAGCTCCCCCCCAAATTAAACCAAACCAATCTAAAAGAACAAAAAGTACAGAAATAAATAGAAATAAACGACTTAATGATGCATCTCAAGAATTTGAAAAATCAAGAACACCTTCTAAATAAATAAGTAAAATAAATACTAATTTAAATATTTATTTTGAAGTAAAAGTCCTACACAATTTAACCCATAGTCATGGTTCCAAAGACCACTTTCAACGTAGTAGAAGGGAGCTTTATCCTGGTTGTGTTATAATTTAAATTTTTATAAATTATAAAGGAAATAAAAGGAGCAAGAAAAATGAGAAGTGAGAACAGGTTGGTGGACTTACTTTACCTTAAAATTAGACATGAAAAGACATTGGTTAAAACGTGGAGATATTGTCCCCAAGTTAGACACTTCGGTTCATTGAGCATAACAGAGCCTTCAGAAATAACTGGCTTATATACGTTTTGTAGCGGAAACATAACGTTCTTTGGAAAGTTGGTTGGATGATGTGTTGCTGGGGCAAACACGTGAAAGTGTTTTCCTGAAATGGACACAGGTGAAAGGTTAAGGCAGACACAGGAGAAAGGGTGTTCGGCTAAAGCCAGTGTGTGAGAGGACCCGTGATGAGGGACTTTTTGCTAATGACACTCATGTTTTGGTCCACCTTACAATGCATAGTTGAGCAGCATTTATTGGGACTACATAGAGAGAAACATACCAAAAACTTCTGGTGGTGTGTTGCAGTTTCTTGGCCCTTTCTCTAATTCGGGCTGATTGTCAGAGTGATGTCAGCTGAGACAGACTCATGTGCAGAGATAAGACAAAGGAGCATACATGATGTTTGGAGAGAGTATAAAACTGACTCGATGGACAGTGACGGAGGCTGAGCTTGGCTTGCTTATACTCCAGGTCCCTCGTGCTGACTTGGGCAGAGGCTGAGGCCCCGGCTGACTCTGCTGATTTCTGTTTGTTCTGATGCTACCGGCCGGATCGCTGGTGTATCCATGAAATGGGAGTTGCTCCAAAGAACCTTTCTAAACAGGTCCACTTCTCCTGTATCCTTTCTTTTCCACTACCTCTGGTGGGTTGTGGGCTAGAAGGGAGGTTAAAGTGTCTAAGAACCATCATTAATAATAAGGATCAAAAAAAGTAAAGTTACAAAGTTTATTTTTCTATAGCTGCACCAAGCTAATTCAATGTGCTACAAATGACCCTGGAACAAGTGCATTTTTAATATGAGAATAAATAAGCTTCAAACTCCTACCTCCATCAAAATTAATGAAAAACTATGAAAGATATTCAGAAGAAAACAGAGAATGGGGTTTTTACATTTTAGTAAGCAACATATCCTAAACAAGACAAAAATAAGCCAAAGGCATGGTAATCTTCCAATCGCACATTGTAAACCCTAAATGATTTTATTCATTGTGTGTTTACAGATGAGCACCCCTTCAGCCTCAACTTATCACTTGTTCAACAAGGCAGAGTTTGACTGCTGCCAGAGACAGCTTTATTTAGCTATTCTTTTACAATTTCATAAACATATGCAATGTAGTTTGATCACAGCCTCTCTCTGCTTCCACTCCTCATTCCTCCAACCCCAGCTCCCACTGAATTCCCTTCTTTCTTCCCAACAAATTTCTCTCCTACCTTCCTATCTGCGGAAGTGTCTTACTCCATGAAGCTGGTGATAAAACTCAAAATAGACACAATGGTAACGTCAT
>JADRCH010000241.1:1778061-1793122 GCA_019843965.1 Rhynchomys soricoides
CATGAAGCTGGTGATAAAACTCAAAATAGACACAATGGTAACGTCATGAAGCTGGTGATAAAACTCAAAATAGACACAATGGTAACGTTTAAGGTGGGTTAGTGAGTCTAAGTAGCACTTCCAAGTAGAAGGGGCTGGAGCAGAACGGTGAAGGCTAGCAGTTCTAATTGTTATTGTGACCAATTACACAAACGTAGTGTCTTAAATGACAAATTATTACAGTTCTGATGGTCAAGATCTAAACTGTGCTGATATCCAGGAGCCTGTAGGGCTGCATTTTACCCTATGCTCCTTCTAGGGCTGCTAGATAGCATCCTGCTATCTCAAGCCCACAGTGCTCAGTTCCTGTGTACTCTCTGCTTTGCCCGTGTCTCTGTTTCACTAGTACAAACATTTGTGATTCTATTGGGTCCATCTAGAAAAGCCACTGGAGTTTCTGCATCTCAGCATCATTATCCTAACCACATTTTTGCTATACCGCATGATGTGACTACGTGAGGTTCTTAGAATCAGAGCCACTTTTAAAAATCCTATCTGAGTAAGTTTGGGGCAGTCAAAAGAGACTAAATCATAAACAGATGGACATAGAGTGTACCAGCACAATGAGGATTTTTTTCTGTCTGGATTAGGGTCTCATACTGAGATGTTATGAGATAAGTTCAGGGTACAATTGGAGACCAAAATTATGAAACATCTTGTTCTTTTAATCTGCACATTTTGACTTCCTTGAGGTTGATGGTGTAGTTTTGGAGTATCTATGGATGTGATGACTAGTGATAACGTCAATTTGACACAAACTGGAAAAGAGGGAACCAAAATAGAAAAAAAAATGCTGCCATATAACTAGTTAGTCTGTAGGCATGTCTGTGGGGGATGCCTGATTAGTGACTGATGTGGGAGAGCCTATTCCACCAGACTGCCGGGCTGGAGGTCCTGGGTGCTATAAGAAAGCAGGATAAACAAGCCACGAGGAACAATCAAGTAAGCAGCACTCTTCCATAGCCTCTGCATCAGCTCCTGCCTCCATGTTCCTGCCCTGACTTCTCTAAGGAGTGGAGTGGGACCTGAGAGTTGTAAGCTGAAATGAATCCATTCATTCCCATGTTGCTTATAGTCATGCAATAGAAACCCCGACTAAGACAGAAGAATATATTTAATGGTCCTAGATCTATACAGAATCTTAGATATCATTTTGCACTCACCCCTCATATGCCCCCAGAAATTATAAGTGTGATGATGCAGATGGAGGAAAGGGAAAAGTGATGTAATTCCATTTCAACTAAAAACACGTTAAAAACAAAGTAATGGTTCCTACTTTAAATACAATACTACTTTTGTTTTTGAGTGCAGGAAAATAAACTCTAGGCCTTGAACTTGGTAGGCAAGTGCTTTACATTGCATTAAATCTCCATCTACTACAAACAAGCATAGTTAAAGGAAATATTACAAAAGATGAATTGTTGCCTTACCTGAGTAGTACATCAAGAGCGTTAGTTGGGTTTTCCTTGTTACTGTATGAAAAATAAACATTCTGAGTGGTGGCACAAATGCTCTATGGATGATTTGTCTTTGGGCTACATGAACAGATAGACTGTGTCTGGGTCTCACTGCCAATCAAAATATTTTAGAGTTTACAGATTCGAATGTTAAGTGTAGATACCATGAAGGCCAATTAGCATGTAAAATTTTTACATTCCATGGGAGATAACACTGAACCTTTGAAATCCATCTGGATTCAAGAGGCACTTCCCCCACTTCCCCACAGAACCTCAGAAGAATGCTTTCTTGGTTATCATATGATGAAAAGAAATTCTGCACATATTTTCAGACTGAAGCTTTAGCTAATATATTTCCTCTAAGTAGTTCTTTGAATTCTAAGTACCTTTGAATTCTGTCTCTGGTAGATCTTCAAGCACTTCTATAATTTCATAATATCCAGAATTGGTATGACTAACTGGGTAGTCCTGCCTCTTTGTGGCTACAGAAATGTTTTCATGAGCTAAGAAGGGCATGGAGATACAGGATTCAAAGAGCCTAGCTGATGTCAACATGAAAACTAAGAATCAATGATAATAGAAAAGAATGAGGAACTGATGCCCCATGTGGTGCTCCTCTCAGAATCACATTGTCACTCTGCATCTCTACAGCATCAGTGCAAAAACACAGTGCTCATCTCACCTGATAGAGAGAGCTTATTCTGGAGCCTAGTATAAGTGAGCATAGCTCAGAATCAGGGATGTTAGCTACCCCAAATTTTATATTCTCAAGTTGTCACAGTTTCATAAAGTTCTTGTAGTAATGGTATGCCACACGTTGGCTCCAGGTAAAATTGCAGCAAACAGGAAGTTTAATATGTTATCATGTACAGTTAAACATGGAGGTGTGGTTACTGCATGTAACTGGAGGCAGGGTTATTACATATAAACAAGGTGGTGGAATTATTACATGTAAAAAACAAGAAGGCAGGTTTAGCTATTCTTGGTAGTAGCTGTCTCTGTAAAAGAACAATCTTCTGGCCATAAACATTTAGCAGGAGAAAGCTATGGTTGACTTTTTCTGCATGCACTGTCCGTGATCACACTCAGATGAGAGGAAGGCTTTGCCATCCCCTCTGAGTCTCATCTGGGGAAGGCGTTGCCCGTTCCATGTATCTAAGGCATTAGTCCTTGGCATGGCCATGCTAATGTGAAGCATATACTCTCACTCATGACTATATTTGCTTCCTACAACAGAACAAAGAAAGTCATAAATTGAGCACTTTTAAGATACACTGGTAGGTACATCAGGTAGTTGGGGTGAGCAAAGCAGGGAACTCTCTGCTATAGACCTCAGATGCTATCTGGCAACATCCTTAGCTTTTGGGTTGGAGGAAGCTAGGTGTCTATTCATGCTTTCTAAAGGATTCACCAAAACAATCATAAGGATGTTAGGTTGTATACAAAGATGGCCAATAAAGTCTCATTTAAGGTAGCTGAAGATTGCCTGAGATACTTCATAATTAGGCTCCGTTCTTATAGTATTCCAAGTTTTAAAGTTCTAACTGATCAGCCTCTGTTTTACCATTATTCCTGGGCACATTCCTTCACAGCAGAAGATTTTTAAATGTTACACTAAATACATACTCATTCATTTTGTTCAACATTTGTGAGATATGGCTGTCATTGTTTGAATGATAATGTACTGGTTGGTTTTGTGTGTCAAGTTGATACAAGCTGGAGTTATCACAGAGAAAGGAGCCTCCCTTGAGGAAATGCCTCCATGAGATCTAGCTGTAAGGCATCTTTTCAATTAGTGATCAAGGAGGGAGGGCTCAGCCCCTTGTGGGTGGTGCCATCCCTGGGCTGGTAGTCTTGAGTTCTATAAGAAAGCAAGCTGAGCAAGCCAGAGAGAGGAAGAAAGCCAGTAAGTAACACCCTTCCATGGCCTCAGCATCAACTCCTGCCTCCAGGTTCCTGCCCTGTGTGAGTTCCTGTCTTGACTTCCTTTGGTGATGAACAGCAATGTGGAGGTGTAAGCTGAATAAACCCTTTCCTCCCCAACTTGCTTTTTGGTCATGATGTTTTGTGTAGGAATACAAACTCTGACTAAGAAAGATGATAAAACTTTAATACCACTTGTCAATATTACTTTGATATGCAACACATTTTTATTTTTACTCTCACTATCACATAGTAGGCATGATCCCTAGCACACCTTATTTTGTTAAGCTAAATTTGTTTTTCTGCCCAAGACAGTGAGTTTTACATCAGAAAAATGTTATTTTCTGTTATTAGCTTCTATGATCCTAGCATAGTTACTGGAATAAAACTAATGTGGGTGTTCAAATTAGTCACTAATGGACAGTACTTCTGTTTTTATACTTTGAATTGATGTAGAAATAATGATTGGAAAGGGCACTGCCAGGAGCAGAGCCATGAGGGAATTTTTATCTCTTGATATTGGATTGCTAACTATTTCAGTTCAATCCTCTTCAACACTCAACACTGGGTGGCACATGAAAGAATATGAAGATGTATCTTTGTACCTTTGTATCTTGAAATAATGAAGAAGTGTGCTGTCTTTTATCCTTTAGCTCCAGTAGATAAAGCAGGGAAAGCTCCTGCTTTTCATTAGGGACCTGTCCTGATTAGTCCATGATAGACAGGGCTAGATCTTCTTCCTGATGTTGAGACTTTCAAGCAGAGTAGGTAAGAGAAGCAGGTTTTTGCTTCTCTTCTGGGGTGCTGTTCATACACAGCTCTAGGCACTGTCTTTATCAATAGAATTTTGTTAATAGATAAGAGACAGTTGGCAGTGGAAGGTCAGTAGCAGGTGATGTGTTTGCACGTGTAATAATGGATTGATTATCTGTTGAGAAAAGCAAATTAATTAGTTCCTTCAGAGAATAAAATATTGAAATAGAGTTCAGTCTCCAAATTTACTATTCCTTGACCATGCTTTAAGGCAATTATAGCTGACAATTAGTGAAAGCTAACAATGATCCTATAACCTATGAGGTAAATTCAATTTCAAGTTCACAGAAACTGCACAATGACGGTTAAAAGGTTATCTTTTGTAAACACAGCTCAAGTAGAGAGCTGATACTTTGGTATTATTCTCTGTAATTCCCAAGGGGTGAGAGCACTTAGGTGGAAGTGGAATGACGGGAAATGTGCCAATTTATGCTTAGATTTAATTGCATACTAAATAAATCAAGATGAATTCCAAGAAATATCACATAGGCTCCAGTGGTTTGAGTTCGAGCACTTCAAAGGGTTTTTGCAGATTAGCATGACAGTGTAGTATCAGCCCCTAAACATGGGGGTTGAAAAGTCGTTGAGTGGGTGTGAACCATGCTCCCTTCGTAGAGAGCCTTATGCAGAGTGGTGGGATGCATGAATGGTGGTTTTGGTCAAATTGCTTGACTGAGGTGTCAGATGACACCTCACCTCACACATAGCTACATGACCGTCTTGCCTAATTTCCAGATTTGCTTAAGGGACCCATTTTAAGTATCTTTATTTAAAACCACAGCCTACTGGTTCTAAGCACTTCTAGTCCCTTCTCATGTTACCTTTCTTTTCTTTTTCTTTGTGCTTTATAAGTTCTCATATATTGTACAGTTTTCTAATTTGTTTATTTTTCATTGTTTACTTTGACTAAGAGTTCCACAAGGACAGGGCTATACAAAAACCCAATGGCCTTCCCAATAGTAGGTGTGTAATAAATATTTAAGGGCATTAATAAAAGATTTTTGACAAATGTCAATGTTTTAGAAAGTATTTTAAACAAGCGTTCTGCAACACAGAAAACAGTTTGATACCAGAAAGCTTTAGAAATCCAGGCTCTCATTTGCTAAAGATTTAAAAGGTTTTGGCGATGGGTTGGGCATTCAGTAGCTTCATAAAGGATATTTTGCTTGCAATTGTATATTTTATACTTTGAGTTCTTTATTTTTATTCAGAAGATACATTTTAAAATAAAGAACCATTTTTACTATCAGGTTATCTAATCTCTGATGTGTTGAATATATACAAACTAATTTCTAAGATTTAATGCATTCTCATAGGTGAAATTTCTTATATGCTAGACTCAGGATGACCACTACATGAACACCACACTTCAGAGATGATAGGATATGCCATTAAGTAAAATTTAAGCCTTCTAGAAATTCTAAATTCATATTGGCACCTTTAGGTTATTAAAAATTTATTTATATTTAATTGTAATGTGTGTCAATATACTCCTTAACAACTTGAATAACTTGAACATATATAAATATGCAATGAATGTACAAACACATACACACATATTGGTAGATGATTATTTGTTATCAGAAATTTTATTGAGATTTAATTTTTTGTATGGTTCTAGGTTCCATGTTGCTTTCAGAGTGTACAAGATCAATGTCTTGAGGTTTTTTCCCTCTGAGAAGCTCCTTAAAGTGACAACTACCTTCTAAAAGTGCCTCCATCATGTTTTACTTGAGTCTTACTTGCTGTTTGCCTGTTCCATGTGCTTTCTAAATGACAATGACTCCTTTTACTACATTTGCCTCAAATTCTTTCACACTAGTGTAGTCTTTTTTTTTTTTTTTAAAGATTTATTTACCTATTATTTTATTTATGTGAGTACACTGTAGCTGTCTTCAGACATACTGGAAAAGGGCATCAGATTTTATTACAGATGGTTGTGAGCCACCATGCGGTTACTGGGATTTGAACTCAGGACCTCTGGAAGAGCAGTCAGTGCTCTTAACCGCTGAGCTATCTTTCTAGCCCCCACTAGTGTACTTTTATTTCTCTGCCCTCTTTCTGGTTGAAGATATAGCATAAAATCTATTTCATGCCACAGCAGAGATCAACTTATTCCATCTGTATCTTGAGAGGGGGTCATTGTGGCATGGGAAGTGTGTATATTAATATTTGTTCATTGCTTCTTAGGCTGGAATGAAAGGTTACCGCAAGGTCAGGCAGGACAATTTCATGTTTCTAATGGTCTCAAAACTGCCCTCAGAAACAGAGCACATATCTGACTTCTTAAAGTGTTTGTATCTGTGAGGAGTTTTGTGAACACTTGGGAACACAGTACAGTGAAAATCATGGCTGAAATCAGCCAAGGGGTCTATTTTCCTATTAAGAGAGAAGAATATTTCTGCACCCTATAATTCCAGGTTGGTCATGTGGCAGTGACTGTGACAAAGTGATGATGGTTAAGTCCCAAAGAGCCTTTCTTTGCTAGTTTATTCTACTCATTGCTGGAAGACAGATCTCAGCAGAAAGTCTCTTTTGTCTCTGCTATCAACCAGGCTGTCAAACTACAGTGAATCCACATCAGCCTTGCCACTAAAGGTCCACTGAACACAAGTAAGTCCAATTAACATAAAGAGTCATCTAGATCATCTCAGTCCAGATTATCAGAGTACAGGAATAGAGCTTGGTAAATGACTTAAGCTACAGGATATCTTCCAGGTAGTTTGTTATGTAGTACGTTCAATACATTGTTATAGTTCACCAGGGTCGAAAGTCCTAACTCATTGTTCTGCCCTTCTTACCATAGGAGCTATGCTTTCTTTCATATTTACTAAAAGATTTCAGGAGTACTAGAGATCACTTCTACATTCCAGACAGGAGCTAGTAGAGCAAGGATGGATGAGCTCTGAACATGAGATTGTGGCCAACTCAAGAATGAGCAGCACTGGATAATATCATTTGCTATAACCTATCCACAGAGGAGACTAAGAAGTGCTCATAGCTGAGCACACCATATCTGGTTCTCCAAATGAAAAGCAAGGAGGAAGTGGCACAAGGAAGCAGCTGGCAGTTTGAGCCACTTGATTGTGATGAAGAGTCTGGGATATTAGAGCAGCTTATTTCTGAGTCCACAGAGACTGAGTCCAGTTCTGTTACATAGAACTGACCATGCATGACTACATGCATATCACATGACTCTCTAAAAATGAGGCTAGTGACTTCTCTGTCTTTGTTCCTGTTTGCCCTCACATCTGTCCTGGGGATCATGACTATGAAAACTGATTGAACTTTCAAAATCTTTTGTATCCTGCTGAGATTTTACTGCAGAGAGATGGTCAAGCGCAGTGGGCACTGTTTTCAGACCAAACAGCAGTGTGAGTAAGGTTGGAGTAGAACAGACAGTTTCTGAGAGAGAGAGGAAGGTGAGGAGACAGCAGTCTGTCCATGTTTTATGTTGTACTTGCAAATCCTGGTGCATGGTTCATCCAAAGCAAACATGGATATGATCCATCCTGGGATAAATTCATTTAAAACATCAATGGCAAATAAAACTAGACATGTGTCTACCATGCAGATTCTATCCTGAGGTGCTAAGAAAATTAAATGATATTGCATGCCAACCTCAATTCTATGCCCAGAACTATTTAAGATGATCTAGAACAGCTATTTTGAAATTATACATTGGGTAGGAATTTTCTTACAGAGTTTCCACCAATTCATGTCTTGGCCACTGTACATATGGCAGTTGGAGCTAGTGTCCCACAGACTCACCACAGGATTTCCATCACCCTGAGACTCATTCGTACCTGCACATAAGGTCTACCCTTCAAGCACATACTTGGAAACATTGACAACAGACTAGCTTTATGAAACAATAAAGAGGCTCCCAAGGCTGACTCAATCTTATGCAGTGACACACAGCTCACAGGCCTCTGGTTGAAGAGTGTGTTGCCCTCTGGGGCTATTGGGATGCTTCTGTTGCTTGGCCTCTTCAGCTGTCCTGAGAAATCTCTAGGCAGCATCACAGCCACTTATACTGAAAGGGCATAGGTCTGAAAAGGGATATCCCAGGCTGATGCGAGGGAGTAGTTAGACCTGCACTTGCTGATGCTCTGTTGTGTGAATTAGTCCTAAACACAGCAGAGAATATGAAGGAGCTTTCAATGACAGGTTTGCACTGGAAGTTTATTCTGAAGATAGCTGTGGAGGATAAACAACTGGAACTTGAGACCAGAGAACTCTGTGTTGTAGGTAAAGGTCGTGGAGGTCAGCACTTGGGGTGGACAGAGCAGACAGCTTCCCTGGAGCAGAGAGCTCATCCTATACTGCTCTAGGAAGCTTCTTGCTATTCATTGAAGGTGCATCACAAATGAACTATAAATAACAAAAATGACAATTTCTGATCCATCACGAATATGCCGTATTTTTATGTAGAATGTACAAAGCTGTACCATGACCGACTTTCAAATATGTGAAATTTTACGTGGAAATTCTTTTATATTAATTTAATCCTACTCTCTATCCCATTTGTTCATCTGATGTGGAATTCTTCCTCGATCATGTTTTATAAGCACTGTTTCTCTTCCTTACATCATACCTGCATCCTAGGCCAGAACATTTGGAGGTAACTACAGTTGCCTTGACTGTATTTTGATTTCCAAGTTCATGGACTCTTTGGTAACAACTGTCTCTGATGGTTTTTCTCCAGCTTAGAGATGAGAATATTTGTCCTGGTGAAAACATTTTACTCCCCCCCTCATGTAAGCCTCTGGCATTCTCAAGCTGGGTGGGCAATCATGCTCCAGCCATACTGCTCATAAATGTGAAATGTCTCTATTCACGGCCTTCCAGGCCCAAGGTGGGTTTCTCAGTTTTCTCATTTCTATGATGGCACAGATTTTAGAGGATCTTGGAGCTTTCTGTCTTCACCTCTAGGATTCAAAATTTCAAAGCTATTTCAGTGTCAAAGTACAGTGAGGTCTGACCTTTATGCTGCAAGGCAACACCACCACCAACCAGAAACAAATATGAAAACAACCCAAAAAACGTTAGTTGGTATTTCCAAACTAACAGCATGCAATCAACAGATTTCTTTATGTCAGTTTTCTGCATATTAATTTTGGTTACTTCTCCTCTACCTATTCTTCTGCCCCACTCTGGCACTACACTCATGTCTCTGCTGTGCTCCTCCCCTCCTGCATGTCCCTTCCATTTGTGTATCACACGTGTTCCACTACTCTCTCATGCCCATCCCCCAGCACATCTTTTATCTCCTGTCAAGGGCTCCTTTATAGTTTCTGGGCATGTATCCAAACTTATCCCCACATAAATGCATGTGTGACAGTTAGAACATAGCATTTGCATATGAGAGAGCACGTAGCCTTTGTCTCTCTGATCCTGGGCTACCTCACCTAGTGTATTTGACCATTCCATCCATGTTTCTGTTTTTTGTTCCATCACAGTTTCAGTTTTCTGTGTGGCTGAACAAAATTCCATTGTGTGCATATACCATGTTTTCATTATTCCTTAGTCAGCTCATGGCTAAGAGGGTGATTCCATCTTGCTATTGTAAAAGGAGGAACAACAAACATGAATGTGCAGGCGTCTCTGGGAGGGGTATGGAATCCCCAAGATGTATACCTACACGTGGAGTAGCTGGGTCATACCGAGCTCTGGTTTTAGATTCCTCAGAGGCTTCTGTACTGATATGCATAGAGGCTGTCATAACTGCCATTCGTTCTAAGAGTGAATCAGGGTTCCTCCTTCTCCACATCTTTGCCACCATTCTGTTGCTGTTGTTATTATTATTACTATTATCATTACTTTAATGATAGCTCTTCTGATTGGAATGAGATAGGTCACTGATGACTAAAGAGTTTGAGCCCTTAAACACATTTTGGGCATTTGGATTTCTTCTCTTGAGAACTGTCTTTAAGGTTTGTTGACCTGTTTATTGATTGGCAGTTTCAGTTTGTGAAGTTCACTTTTTGTGGTTCTTTATATAATCTAGATATCTGAAGTATCACAGAACTAAAGAAAGATTCTGGATTTCTTTTTTATCATTATTATTTCACGTCAGTTTTATTAAAAGCAAGAATTAGGAGCCACCTGACACGGATTATAAATTGTCTTATTAACTACCATAATGATTTTATTTCTTTTTTTGATATGTTATTTACATTTCAAATGTTTCCATCTTTCCAGATCTCCCCTTTGGTACCTCCCTATCCCCTCCCTCCTCCCCCTGCCTCTTTGGGGGTATTCCCCCACCCACCCACCCACTTCCATCTTCCCTCTCTGGCATTCCCCTACTCTGGGGCATCTAACACCCTCAGGCCCAAGGGCCTCTCCTCCTCCTGATGGCTAACAAGACCCTCCTCTGCCACATATGTGGCCAGCACCATGGGTCCCTCCATGTATATTCTTTGGTTGGTGATCCAGTCTCCAGGAGCATCAGGAGGTCAGGCCAGTGAACACTGTTGCTCCATCCATGGGGCTGCCAACTCCCTCAGCTCCTTCAGTCCCTTCTCCAAGTCCTCCATCTGGGACCCCCCACTCTGCCCTACTGTTGCTTTGAAGTGACTCTTGGGTATTTCGAACTTTGGGGCTAATATCCACTTATCAGTGAGTACATACTATATTTGTTCTTTTGTGACTGAGTTATCTCACTCAGGATGATATTTTCAAGTTCCATCCATTTGCCTGTGAATTTCATGTAGTCATTGTTTTTAATAGCTGAGTAGTATTCCATTGTGTAAATGTACCACACTTTCTGTATCCATTCCTCTGTTGAGGGACATCTGGGTTGTTTCCAGCTTCTGGCTATTATAAATATGGCTGCTATGAACATAGTGGAGCATGTGTCCTTATTACATGTTGGAGCATCTTCTGGGTATATGTCCAGGAGTGGTATAGCTGGGTCCTCAGGTAGTATTATGTCCAGTTTTCTGAGGGTGTGCCAAACTGATTTCCAAAGTGGTTGTACCAGCTTGCAATCCCACCAGCAATGGAGAAGCGTTCCTCTTTCTCCACATCCTAGGACAAAATGGCAACCAACAGATTGGGAAAAGATCTATACCATCCTACGTCTGATAGAGGGCTAATATCCAATATATACAAAGAACTTAAGAAGTTAAACTCCAGAGGTCCAAATAACACTATCAAAAATGGGGAACAAATCTAAACAGAGAATTCTCAACTGAGGAAACTCAAAGGGCTGAAAAGCACCTAAAGAAGTATTCAACATCCTTAGTCATCAGGGAAATGCAAATCAAAACAACCCTGAGGTTCCACCTCACACCAGTCAGAATGGCTAAGATCAAAAACTCAGGTGATAGCAGATGCTGGTGAGGATTCTGGAGTTCTTACGAAAACTCAAAATAACACTGATAAAGCAATCCTAAGTACAATGAACACAGTTAAGAACTATTTATTTCATTTTCTGACTTCAGATTATCTACAGAGCTATAGTGACAAGGACAGCATGGTGCTGTCACAAAAACATACTTGTAGACCAATGGAACATAGTAAAGGATCTCTAGGTAAGTCCACACAGATATAGACATGTATTTTTGATAATATTGATGGAAACATACACTGGGGAAAAGAGCCTGTTCAATAAGTGCCCCATCTTGCTCAGTGGCTTTTAGCTTTAGGGGATTAGGAAACCACTGATTTCTTAACTCTACTATCTTCAGATGGCCTCTTCGTTTATAAGGCTGTCCAATAAATCCCTTCTTATATCCATATACATTGTATTGCTGAATCGGTTGAGAATTTACACGAGTATCCTGTTTATTAGTCTCTCGTCTAACTTCATGGTTGCAGTGTGCAAAATTGTGTATGTAGTCACTTAAATTTGGGTTTATTATCTACTGAAGCTCTCTGAAAAAATTGGAGTATGGTTAAGAAAATAGCCTTTCTTTGTTCCTGTGTGATTTTCCATACAACATCTAACTGTATGTTGTGTAGCTTACAATGCCCTCAGACTCACAATACTTCCTTACACTCCTAATCTCTGGGGTTGTCATAGTGCACCACCATGCCTAGCTGAGAAAGCAACATTTTAAACAGTATGGAATGCTTGTACAGGTTGGTTCAGCTATAAACAGATGAAACCATGAGCATGAAAACCAGAAGACCAGGACTGGCAATGTAGCTCAGTTGATAGAGGGCTTGCATATTCTTAGTTACTTTTCTATAGCGGTGACAAAACACCATGGACAGACAACTTATAGAAGAATACATTTATTTGGCTCTATGCTTCAAAGGGGTTAGAATCCACAGTGAGTGGAGACAGCAAGCTGCAGGCATAATGACTCTAACAGAAGCTTTGGGTTCATATCTCAAAACACAAGCATGGAGCATAGAGCACACACTGGGAGTGACACAAAGCTTTCAATTCTCAAAGCCATTCTCCAGTGACATACACCCTCCAAAAAAAACCAATCCCCCCCTAAAGCTTCCAAACAAAGCAATCAACTGGTGACCAAGTGTTCAAATGCTTGAGACGTGGGGAACACCTCTTTCAAACCACCACACCTAGCATGCACAAAGTCCTGTGCTCCAGCCTCAGCACTTTATAAACTGGGCATGTGCTCACTCTGTAATCCTAGAAGTCAGGGAGCATTGGTAGGAGGGTCAGAAGCTCAAGGGCATCCTCAGCTACAGAGTGAATGATAGCTTACCATGTTGAGAGAGACAAAGGTAGTGTTGAACTTAAACTCCCATTCATTCTTCTTATTTCTCAGCTGATTCATAAACATGCTTAAGTTTTTTCTTTGATTGTTATCACACAACGACTGCACGAAGCAGTTCAAATTCAGCAAACTTGTCATCATAGTCTCAGGTTAACTCATCATAACCATCACTGATCTGAGCATTCCATCTTTCTGAGAAGTTTAGGATCAGCCAGCCAATGGCATAAACCCTTTGTGGCGTTGACTAAAACTACATTAAATTTATTGGCTGTGTTTTAGATAACTTTATAGTTTTATGTTGTTAAGATTATCTATATCAGAAAATTTACTTAAAAATCCAATTCTCTCCCTCGCCCTCTCTTTCTCTCTCACAATCTTCAATAACATCAAAAGTTTTCTTTATAGCAGGCTTGCCCATTTCCATAAGGCTAATTTCTGTACATTTTATATTAACTATAGCTATGATAAATGGGCTCATTCCGTAGTGTTATTTAACTTGTTATTGCTCAGATAAAGCACCATAAATTTATTGTATTTATCTTATATTTGGTCATTTAATGTTAATAGATTTTGTGTATTTCCACAACTTTTACTCTTTCTAGATGTTTTCTAGATAAATAAAAATATACAATTTAGTATTTGTAAATAGTAATTATTCTAAGAGCGTAACTTTATCCCCACATATCAAAAAATAATGACTGGAAACAATATGTTAAAGACAACAATAGTTTCAAGCCTTAAAATGTTATAGCAAGTGTTATAGGTCTGATGGAACTTAAACAATTAATGACTCAATTCTCCGGTTATTGCTTTGGATTAAGTGCATGGTACCACACACTTTTGTCCCTGAAATCATTAATCTAAGGCCAGTCACTCCTTTGAAAGAAAGTCATCATGGATGGGACTTCCGAGGACTCCAGTGTCTTCACAATGAGCGACTTCAGTTCTTGAAGCAGCAGTAAATGAAGCAGGTTGAACCGTTTATTTCTGGGAACTTTGGCTCCTGAAGATGCAGCTCTACCATATTTGAAAATGTCTCCTTTGGGAGAAGAGCATACTGAGAAGTTTACTCTATCAAAGCAGTAGTAAATACATCATAGAATTGTCATTAAGGAGGTTTAGAAGTTTATTTGCAGTGTGTCCTTATTTCAAGCTTGGGTATATGATTCATATGGTCCACTTTTATTTCTTGCCATGTACTCCATAAAATGACATCATCAAAGACCATCTGAGAATAATTAGGATTGTGTCACTACTTGGATTCTGAAAGGGAACAAATAGGCACATTGGCAGGAAATGCAATAGGAGGTTGTGCTGGGGAAAGCACCAAACTTTGGAAGATACAGCTCTTTAAAAAGCACCTGAAGGTGAGCCATGTGCTCAGAGGGAGGGTGCTGGAGAATCGAGCCCACTGGGGAGCACTAATGCTTGCCAGGCAATGAAGCAGGTGTTCAAACTTCTTTTTCAAAAGTTGATTATGCAGCTGGGACTAGGATTTAAGTCCCCCAATACACAGCAAGGAGGTTTTATAGTTTCCAAGGTCAAAATCCCCAAGCTAATGTGAAATGGATAACTGGAACACTTTTGACTGATTGGTATCTGCCTTTATTTTGACAAGGACATTCTTTAGTGGTAATCCTATATGATTGCAAACCTCAAAATAGGTACCTCAGTATCCTTACACTATGGATTCTAGCTCTTTGAGTCTTTACCTTGGCTTTAGGTGGTAGCCCCTAAATAGGACAGTGACAATTAAGAACAGAGCTATTGCTGTGATTCTGCACAATGCAGTCTCTTCAAGTGAAGGGGAAAGCACAGCTTTGAGAGCAATTGGCACATCCACATTAAGATAAAGGATGAAAAACTGATTCAACAAACAGATGTGAACATAGAAAATAAGAATGGGAATGCACAAAACTGAATTAATTGGTGTTTTATGGAATACATGTTTACCTTGTCTCACACTAAGCAGGCGTTCAAGTATTTAGGTGGTGTCTGCAAAATCCACTTTCCTGATCTACAAACTCAAATGTATGCCCTTCACATGGATGGACAACAAAATCTGTGGAGTAGAGGATGGACAACAAAATCTGTGGAGTAGAGGATGGACAACAAAATCTGTGGAGTAGA
>JADRCH010000241.1:1793132-1896750 GCA_019843965.1 Rhynchomys soricoides
ACAAAATCTGTGGAGTAGAGGATGGACAACAAAATCTGTGGAGTAGATACTCCATGTTCTTTGCAAATGTTTCTACCATCTCTTCCATAAGAAGTGCTATGATTTGTTCGCCTGCCCAAAACCCCAGTTTACACGCTGGAAACTGGCCGCTTGAATGAGAAATTTCCTCCTTGGTTTAAGCATTTGAATACCTAGTCTCCAGTTGGTTGGCACTGTGTAGGGAGGTTTAGGTGGCACAGGCTTGCTGGAAGAAGTGTTACTGGGGGCAGGCTTTGAGATTAAAACATTCTTTCCTACTTCCACTTTGGTCTCTCTGCTTTCTGCTTGAGATGTGAGCTCTCAGCTCCCTGATTTTGCTGCCATGCTTACTGCCTAATGTCATGCTGTTCCTACCATTATGGACTCTAACTCTGTGGAATCATAAGACAAAATGAAGTTCTTTTGGTAAGTTTCCTTGGGCATGGCACCTTCTCACAGCAACAGGAAAGTAACTTAGACAGAAACGTGATGACCAGTGTCAGCCTTGAGCGATGGTGCCCAATGAGTGGCGGTTAGAATATGAAGTTTCTGCACTCACAAATAGGTTGTCATTACTGAGGAAGTCGGTGAGAGGGTTTGTTTCCTCTTGTTCTCTCTGTCCCATCTCATGGTGAGATGGTTTGTCTCGCAATCATATGTCAGTCAGAAGTTTCTCACCAATGTCAGCATCATGCTTAGGGGAGACCTCCCAGACTATAGAACTGCCAGCCAAATAAACCTTGTATTTTCAATACCAGAGGTTGAATTTAGGGCTTTGCACCCGCTGCATATGTGCTTCACCTATAAGACACATTTCTAACCAATCATTTCTTTCTGTATTATTAGGTCTGAGGTACTCTGTCATAGCAACAGAAAATGACTATGACAACCATATATACATTTGTTGATCTGGAGCCACACTTGAAACTTCCCATAGAATACTCATGATAAAACAGTGGAATTTGTCATATTTAAATAAAGCAACCAAACCTTTGCTATCTGGAATGTTAAAATCAGTGTCATCTGGCAAGTCAGCCATTCAGGTTATTGGTATATATTGATGAAATATATATCCCATGAAAAACTCTATAATTTTGTTAGTATCTGGTATTTCACAATAAATAACCATATTTTCTACAGGCTCTGTTTTGTAGAAAAATGATTACATACTACCACATACAAAATGGCCATTGTGTATTTGTTATAACTGCTATTTAAGTTTTAGATTAATAGAAAATTTAATGTATAAGTCTTAATTTCTGGAGAATTAAGAAATGTCTGATTGAGAATGAAATTTTCTTGAAAGATTTATATAATAAAACACATACACATATCTCACATATATACATATATTTTACACACACATATACCACACAAATATACACAAAGTGCATATATACACATACACACACATATACATATACATGGAGTTCAAGGAAGTTTTTTGTCTCAGCAAATATTGAAACAGAAAGACCTACTCTAGATCAGATCAATAGGTATTTTTCTTTAAAACTTACAAGAACAATATTGTAGGGGAAGAGTGGGCTATGGGTTCTGGTGGCTTTCAAAATATCTCATCCCCACAACATCTTCCAGTGAAACTTTCATGAGTCTGGTACCAGTGAGGAAGAGAGGGCAGATTCAATTTTGATGACATTAAGAGCATATTTTAGTAAAAATTAGTGATGATTATACAAGGTTCTAAACAGTTCCCACATACCAGTCAACACCAGAGCTGAAAGAAGATATGTAATTAATGCCACAACAGCCAGAAGACACTGCCAAGCTCGTTGTCACCCATAAAAGGAGCACCGGCGCTGCCGCTCTGTTGTTGCCTGCTATGCTCTGTGTAAATATTTGTTTTCAATAAAAAGACCCATATGGAACAAAAATGCTCTATTTACTTTTGAAAGCCTTCTGGCATGCCTATAGGATAAGCAATAAGAGGAATCTTCAAGCCAAAGTCACAGGGCATGTGTAAGGGAATTTAATGGGCACAAGAATGGTGGTTTTTTTTCTTTCTTTCTTTTTTTTTTTGCAATGAACTGAACTGCCCATGACTGATTGACACACTTCAATTGAGAAGTGTACAATTATTGAATTGTCCAGAACCCCTTCCTCTTGAAGGAAGAACAAATTATTTTCTGGAAACAATTTCTTGGTTAGTGATCATCCCTCTCTACTCAGCCAGAGTAGGAGAAAGGACAGGGAACACAGAGGAGGCTCACATCTTTTCATTAGGATTTCCCAGTAAGAACCAATGGAAGAGCAGCTCTTTACTCTCAGAGAGTCAAACCAAGGAGACTCCTGTCCTAGGACGACCTCAACCTTAGGGAGATAGCTAAGCTTCCACAGGAAATAACCAAGCTGACAGATGTCTGAAGCAGCATCAACAAGCTAGGATGATGCCCTATCTCCTCTAGACCCTGACTACTGATATCTGCAATGGTAACTAGAATTGGGTGTTGTGTATCAATCACTTTTGTTTGTCTAGGTTGGCATTTTGGTCTTCCACCTAATTGAGCCATATAGCTTTATCATGTTCTCTTGAATTTGGTTTACTCTGGTAAGCTGTTTCAAATCTATAGAATTCTTGACACACATGTGGACTCACACACATGTCTATGAATGTTTATATCTTTCATGACTATTAAAAGTTCTTACATTTGTATTTTTTTCTGCTTTAGGAAAAGTAATATATGTATTTTATTTCATATGTCAATTAGAGTTTTTAATTTATATGCGCATAAAATAAAGTGTGTGTGTGTGTGTGTGTGTGTGTGTGTTTGTGTGTGTGTATGTGAATTTGGGTGTGAGTATAGTTATAGATTATGAAACTAGAAAGGGAACCATAAAAGAGGGAAAGGGATTTTGTGGAAGACAGTGGGGTACTAGACCGCAGGTGAAGTGGAAATGGAAAGGTCCAAGGGATTCTGGGAATGGCAGGAGAAGAGATGGGAACAAAACCAACCTGACCAGGTTTTACATGACAATGTCACAATAAAACCTATGATTTTTTTTATGGTATCTTCAAAAGAAACCAACAAAACCATTTTCCCCAACTCTATTTTTTTTTTTTTCTGTGTAGCCTAGGCTGGCCTGGAACTCACTGTGATCTTCCTGCCTGACATCTCTCAAGTGATGATATTACAGAGAAATGTCTCCCTTACTTGGCCCTCCTCCAAGACATGAAGTACACTGATATATCCAAACAAGAGACCCAAACCAAAACTCAAACCATATTTATATAACTTACTATTTTGTAACACTTGTAAATTTTGATTCATTCTTCTTTAGGTTTCTATGTAACTACTCTCTCTTTCATAAAGCTTATTGCTTCAAGTACATCTCTTGGGATTTCAGATCTAGGCACCTCTGGGTACGATTCTTGAGTTTTCCCTATTACCATAATGAATATGTGGAATGTGAGGTGGAGAGATGACTCCAGGTTCAGGAAATGCCGACTGTGTGAGCTTGAGGACTTGAATTTGGATCTCGAGTGCCATGTAAGGAGCTCAGGTTGGTAGCAAGTGCCTGTAATCTCAGCACAGTGGGTGGAGGCAGACGGATCTAGAGAGCCCACTGGTCAGGCAGTCTAGCTGAACTGTGTCGGTTTCAATGAGTGATTCTGTGTCAAAATATCATATGGAGAATAAAATGGACACCTGATATTGTCAGACTCTGGGCTCTGCATGCACACGCACAAGAACACACATGAGTATACACTACCCAGGTACGTGCATAATCAATAAAGGTCAAAGCAGATATAAATGATGAGAGCCTAATGTTGCAAGATACTGTAGATGCAGAGGCTGCCCTTGCTAGAAGGAGAGAGACATTCCCTAGCGAAGGTTGTAAGCCGAGTACAGATCATGAGAAACTAGTCCATGTGGAACAAGGATGATGGGGTTTCCACTTTTTTCACAGTGGATGATTTGTAATACAAAGCCTGCTGCTCAGCTGAGATGCACAGATATGAAGAAATGGCAAAGGATATTTAAGGAGGAAGAAGAGTGTAAGAATTGGTGCTTCATTAAAGAGATTGTTGTTTTGAAATTGTAATAATGTGAGAAATTGGGAAAGAGAGACAGTCAAGATATTTATAAAGAAGAGCTCACTGAATTAGTGTGGATGTTTCAATAATTGGGAACTCAAGGGCCAAGTGGTTCAAGAATATACTAAGTTCAGGGCTATGTCCTTTCATACGGAATAATATATTTACTCCAGCTCTATGCTATCACAGCTTGGATCCCAGAGCCCCAGTCCAGGATCCCCAGCAGAGCTCTCTGGACAGCCTAAGCAGAGAGGTGGACAGAGTGTAATTGATAGATTGACTGATTAAGGGATTGTATCTGGTATATCTTTAAAACATATTTAATTCTTCTGCAAACATACCTAAGACAGCATGCCCAGCTTGTGCAGCACTGCTACTTGGCCATATGCACCTAGGACTCTGTAATTAGCAGTGCACTAGGGCTGCATGTAAATAATCCCAGTTCCCAGGGAACTGAAAATTTCAAGATCTGCTCTTGAGCTTTTGTTATCTTTCTTCATTGCCATTTAAAAAAAAAAAAAAATCTTCCAGACAAAAGAAGGAAGGAATTCTCCACCTAGTGATGTCTTCCTGGCTGATTTGGCATCTGCTTTTTCACACTTTCTCTCACTGATTCTTATTGGTCTTGAGCAAAGAATGATTTAACTGGGCCACTTCCACAGCAGAGAACAAGGCGAGCCTCTGAAGAAGATTAAGATCTAAGAAAGCTAGACAACAAAAGCCTGTGTTTCCTCAGGGAGAAGAAAGATCTCAAGGATTTTCACAAGGGACTTGGGCCCAAGGCTCAACTAGGACAGACTAGATCTGTCAAGTTAGCCTCCATCTCTCTACAGACTCAGATTGCTCCAGATTTATCAGTAACATTTACCATTTGGCTCTGTACCAAAACAGAGGTGACTGTCTTGGTTAAGGTTTCTATTGCTGTGAAGAGATGCCATGGCCAGAGCAACTCTTATGAGGGAAAACATTGAATTGGGGCTGGCATACAGTTCAGATGTTTAGTTCATGTAATGGTTTGTATATGCTCAGCCCAGGGAGTGGCACTATTAGAAGGTGTGGCCCTGTTGGAGTAGGTGTGTCACTGTGGCTGTGGGCAATAAGACCTTCATTTTAGCTGCCTGGAAGTTAGTGTTCTGCTAGCAGCCTTCAGATGAAGATATAGAACTCTCAGCTCTTCCTGTATCATGTCTGCCTGGATGCTGCCATGTTTCTGCCTTGATGATAATGGATTGAACCTCTGAGCCTGTAAGCCAGTCCCAATTAAGTGTTGTCCTTAAAGAGTTGTCTTAGTCATGGTGTCTGTTCACATGTTGGACCTCTGGCGGTGCCTCTACCACCGCATCGCAAGCAGCATAGCCACATCTCCAGTGGCTGTGCTGCTTGCACTCGGGGGCTGTGCCACAGTTCGTGAGCGGAGCAGCGCTGCTAGAGCTGGGGCCGTTTCCATGGTGACAGCCCTTGGAGCCATTCCCCTTCCACTCCCCTGTCTGAGCCTGGGCCGTGGCCGTCTCCATGGTAACAGCCCACGGCACCTCGTCTGGGGGCAGCAGGGCCTGAGGCAGCCTACTGGCTGGCTCCAGGTTTCAAGCTGGCAATGGCACAGGGAGGAGAGTGCCCTGGCTTCCTCTTTAGAGGAGCAGGGGCCACTGACAGCCATGGGGCGCACCTCCCTGGCCCACAGAGGGGAGTACAGCATGCAGCCTGGGGCTACCCCAGCCATAGGAGTGGGGTGCAGTGGCCCCAGGTTCGCAGCAGTGACTGCTGCAGCTCTGGTCCAGGGCTCAGAACTGAACCCCAACAGCACACAGCACAGCACTGGGGATGTTCTCCTCCTCCCACTGTCCCGAGGGCGAGAGGGTGGGGGGTCCTGGGAAATGGTAGTCTTGGGCCCCATTCTGACCCTGGTTTAGGCCTTTGGGGACAAAGCAGAGCCTGGCTCGAGTTCTGAAACCTGTCTCAGTCACTTCCGCATAGGAGTGACTCAGCAAGACTTGTTTGGCCCTCCCTCTACCTTGTCATTGCTGACATGGAACTATGCTATTGGCCCTGCCAGTCACACCTTCCCCTTCCCCACCTCCTACATCATCTTTCTTCATACCTAAGTGCTCACCCCCCTTTGCCTTCTCTATATAAGTGAGAGAAATTGCTACATTAACGTTAGAAGACTTCCTGCTTCGACAAGACTCCCGGCCTAGTGTGTTTCTTTTTGGCTGCCGACACTCGCCATCCCGCTCTGCCCCAGATAGACTCGGCTGGACCGGGTTCTCTCCTCTCGCCTGGACCTGACGTCTAGGAGCCGACAGACATTACAAAACAAACAGTAAAACCCTAACTGAGACAGTTCATTATTGTCTTAGAAGGAAGTATGGAGGTAGGCAAGCAGACATGGTGCTGGATAAAGAGCCAAGAGTCTACATCTAGATCACCAGGCAGCAGGAAGAGAGAGATACTGGGCCTGGCTTTAGATTCTGAACCCTCAAGTTCTGACCACAGTGATACACTTCCTCCAACAAGGCCATACCTACTCCAACAAGGCTATGCCTCTTATTGGTGCCATTCCTATGAGCTTATGGGGGGGGGACTCATTTTAATTCAAAGCACAACAGTGACAAATCATCAAGGATTACTTCAGAGATACCAATAAGTGGAATAGTTAATGACATTGCTTTTCTATAGAGGCAAGACATGCTAGAAACCTCTTGTCTTTTGTTACCTGAGAGATAATTCCTCTGTGATGCTTTGTAGTCATCCCACTGGTGGCTCTGTCCATCATAGAGGCTAGTTGTCATTACAGCCATGACCACAGATCTGCTGTATTAAATGTATGAGTTACATTGTTATTGTTGTGATACACCACCATGACCAACGTAACTCATGGAAGGAAGGGTTTATTTGGGCTTACAGTTCCAGAAAGAGTCCATCACTATCATTAGAAAGCAGCAGTCATAGTGCCTGGAGCAGCAAGTTGAGTGTTCTCATCTTGAACCACAACCACAGAGCAGAGAATGCAAACTAGAAATGGTTCCAGCTTTTAAATTCTCAATGCCCCCAGCCAGAGACATACTTCCTCTAGCAAATCCAGCCCTCCTGTACCTACTCAAACAGCACCACCAGCTCTGGGCCAGGTATTTAAATACATGAACCTATGGGTGTGTGGTGTTCTCATTCAAACCAGCACAAATGGATTATCTACACTCCTCACAATCTCTAGACAGGCTACCAGTCATTAAAATAAGCCCAAGCCTCAAGATCATCCTTTAGCCTTTGACCTCTGTCTCCTCTGAACCCCCCCCCCCCCAATCATCTTTTCAACCTCCTTCATTTTGACCATTAAACTTTGCTCTGTCATCAACAAGCTCCTATATGTCCATGAGAATTCCCTTCTTGCCTGTGCTCTGACAACCTGTTTCCCTAGCAGTCCTCAGTGGATGCCATTCAGTGGCTACTTAGGTCTTCCTTAGGATATAGCTGTTCACATCTTGAATAGAAGCAGGTAAATCCTCTTATGATTTCCCACTTGCTTCCAGTGATTCTGCAGATCCCTTGTAAGGGGTTGGGGATGGGGGTATGATGGCACATGACTTTGCTACTCAGTAAACCTATCATTTACTGAAGAACTGGTTTTATTTCTTAATCTATAATAACAAACACAGCCACCTCCATCTACTTTCTACCCCATCTCCTTAGGCGTTTGATTAGTCTATGGCATGTGTGGGTGATCCCCAACAATGTTTCTCCCAGTCATTGAACTTCTTACCTCCAATGCTCTTCTCCACCTCCAAGGATCAATTGTACCTGTGTCTACACGGACTTATAATTGCTCACATTTTCGTTATCTTAAAGTCCTCAGCTTTAAGTATGTCACTCAGCAGTAACCATCTTCTATTATTATAGCTTCTTACTTGATTCTCAACAAGATACAAAATTCTTGATCACAATCCATTCCCTTGTCCTTTTCATCTGCATGTTGTCATCTCATCTAAACACTGTTGCATCACTGTAACCTCTTTATGGCACACTTAACTGGAGGGTATAAAGATAAGTTTTAGAGTGGAGTTTGGAATTAATACAATCTAGTAATGTGATGGTAATCTCTTCTAACTACTCCTGGGTAGTAGTTGGCTAGATTTCTAGAAGCAGACATGACTTCCCTTCTATTGATTGGGCCTTAAGTCTAATTAGACAGAAGGTGGTTACAATCACTACATGTTTGCCATGATTGCACCTTTAGGAATACCTTACTATGGTGGTTAGTGCTGTGGTTCACAGGCATTGCAGCTGGATAGGACTATTGATTACTTCCCTCTTTTGGCAGCTTGTATAGTAGTAGTTTTTGACACTGTGAAAGCTAGACTATGGGAAGATTTTCAGGCTAGATCCAGCTCAGATCATGTGAATCCTGTGTGGTGGCTTCAGCAATAGGGATATAGAGGCAATAGAGGGAAACAGCAATTGCCTATGTTGTTTTGGAGGTCACTTGGATTACCTTGTTACTGGTATCCTGACCCTCGTGCTGGATTTTTTTTTGAGGGGGGTGGACAATCTATAGTTCTTGTGGAAAATATTGATAGCCCACATGCCATGATTTCAGGCAATGTATATACACACATATATATGTATTATATTTCTACACATATATATATAGGTATATGTATACACATATGTACACACACACAAGCATCTTTTATGACTACTGCCTCTTTACTGGATGTTCTCATTTTTTTATAGCTGTCTTTCTCAACTTCTTTTAGGTCTTTTTTTTTTTTCCTGATTTTTAGGAATTCTTTTCAGTTGTCTTAATCTTTGTCAAGTAAGCCCAGTGCAGGTATTCATTCAGTGATGATGTCAGCTGATTGAAAAACTCCTTGAAAAAGCCATGTTTTGCCACTTCTCTGTATGTTTTATGATTGGCTGTTAAAATCATGCATTTGAAAAACAGCAATCACTTTTATATCATTGTACATTGATGCTGATAGAGCAAGATCTTATGTACCCAACCTGAAGATTTGGGAGCTTTAAAAATCATTTTAGGTAAACATCTTTCCTGAGTTTGTTCACATGCTTTTTCCAATTTGTCTATGTAAATGACTGCTTTCAAGTGTGCTATTTTTCCTGAGAGTCTCACCTATGGTTATGTGGTATATGTGTGTGTTTGTATGCATATGTTGTTGCTATATTTATTTTCTCAATCAATAATTTTGTACCATAGGCATTTATGAGTTTATAATGCTTTTGCATCTTTTCAAAAGCTGTGCTTGGTGAACATGGCCTTCTCTCACAAAGAAGCCAAGTCACTTTGGCATGTTTAAGCTGCAAGTTAGAGAACACGGAATACTCCTTCAGGTAGTTCAGGAACAAGTTAAAGCATTGCAAATTTGATCTATATTGCTTTACTAGAGGTTAGCTGGAGAGCAAGCCTTCAGTTTACCAAGACTATGCCAGGGAAGAAGTATGGCAAGGGCAATTATAATGTCACATATTTCCCTGTTGTTTGACTCAGGCTTTTCCTAGATGGGGAATTTGCATTTTGGCTCTAGATCTCTGACTGATTTCCAGGGCTCCCAGAAAGTTGTTTCAGGCAGTTGCTAGTTGTTTGTTTAACTTTTCCATTTGTGAAGAGGGCTGGAACTTCGTACTTAATCATTTTGCTGACACCAACCAACCCCACCGTCTTTGTAATACAATGAAAAGTTTGTAAAAACATGTGGTGCTATGAACTTACTTGTGTGTCTTCCTGGCATGCAACTCTAAGCTGGGCTAGGAACTAGGATGGATGAACAGCACATCAACAGGGCACCGTGGTACTTGGGTTTAACTGTTTATATACAGTCCTATGGAGGCCTCTGAGGAAGAGCAGAGGTGACATGTCTCCAGAAGCTTTCCTCTGCCAGATCGTATTTTCCCACTTAACATTTAGTGCTGATTTTCTGTTAGAGATGAAGAGATTAGACAAAATTGGTTGCCATTGTAACTGTCCTTTTGACCTTTTCGTGAACACAGGAAGTAGGTCCATCAGTTCAGATTTATGTCAATTTACAAATGAGAGTAGATTATTGCATTGCAGAGGAATTAACTTTTGATTGAGGTGACCCAGAAAGGGAAGCTGTTTTAGTAGAGACCTTCTGCTCTTAGCAATTGTCTTTTAATGACCAATTTCCTTTCACATCAGTTCACTAGATGGTTAGGTTCAGGCATCTTTTCTCCACCTCTGATTCTGGGGAGTAAAAGCAAAAGAAAGTATAGACACTAATTAAATTGGCTTTTGTGACAGGGAATTGAGAATGCCATAAGCCTGCTAAGGAAGGTCAGAAGTGGAAGGAAACACTCCAGTGGTGTTAAATAATGGATCATCTAAGCAATTAAGCTCTTGACCTTGAAGTTTCCTTATTAAAGAATGGTTCTTACTGCTAGGACTTATAAAACAACTGTGGATAGGGTCATTAGAAGTACTTACCACTGACATTTGTTATAAGCCCATATTTCCATGTTCTAGACAGTTGGGTAACTCTTTTGCTTCCACGTGTGCATTCTGAAAACAAATAAACAAAACAGTAACTGGTGAAGCAAGATGGCTAAGCAGGGGTGGTCACTTGCCATGGAGACTGATGAGATAAATTTGATCCCTAGGACTTATATGATAGAAGGGAAACTGAGTGTCAAGTTTTCCTCTGACCTCTGAATATATATCCTCTTTCCCAACTCACACACAAATAAGTAAATAAATGTAAAGCAAAACAAAACCTAGTTAAAAAAAACCCAAAACCTAGTAACTCTTTTGAAAAGTGACAAGTTTCTTTAAGTGTTTGCATTTTCATTTTTTCTGTTCTTCTATGATGCACACAGTATATTATCATGACAGTCATGGGAGTCTTTCTTTTGGAGATTTAAAAAAATTTCAGGGTACTTTACAGTGATAATTCATGATATGGGGCATTTAGGTAATGCTTGTGGTAAAGAAAGAGCAGGAATCATTACATCTGAAACATAGGCTAAGTCGTAAGGGTTGATTTAAATTTTACTCATTCTTATCCTCTGTAAGACCTACAGGAAGTGAAGGGACACTCAGAATAGAATGGAAATGACCCATCTGATGGAGCAGAAGACAGTATGATCACTGAGCAAATGGACTAGACACTAGACATAAATATCTATAAGCTGCTGTTATTTTGATGTCCTTCTGAATGAAATGAATGTTTTCTTCTCTGCTCCCTAACATGTTCATTGAAGAAGGAGAGGTAGAAAGAACAGAGGTGAGTCAGAGAACATTAATTGCTATATTTTTCAATAAGCTTTCAAAATAAAAATTTCCAAGTTATGCTCTAGTCATAGTGAGAAACATTATGAGGCATATGTATTTCTATGGGATTGTGTTTTGAAACCATTTC
Organism: Rhynchomys soricoides; assembly: GCA_019843965.1. NCBI lineage: Eukaryota > Metazoa > Chordata > Mammalia > Rodentia > Muridae > Rhynchomys > Rhynchomys soricoides. Next base: position 1,804,590 of record JADRCH010000241.1, read on the forward strand.
ATGGATAAAAAAATAAATATCATTCCACATCAGATGTGGTGACAATCCAGGGTTATAATAAAATCTTCTTCATTTGAAATGTAGGTATCACATGTATGTATTGACAGACAGAATGTGTTGGAGTGTCAGTTTCAGGATGAACCATGTTATCCACACCCATTTGTTGGGGGAAAAGATTTATTTTCATATCCAGGAGAGCCAACACGTGGCCTTGGTGAATGCCATCCTCACTGTAAGAGCTCAACCCATAACACAGGTCAGAGTTGACAAATGAGCATCGATATCTTTGCAAAATCACTAAGACTTCCTATTCCATTTCATAAACGACCTTTAGCCGGGTGTAGTTCACTCCTGTTAATCTCAGAGCATAAACTTTTGGGTCTGACAAAATCAATGGAAGTGTTCTTTAAAAGTCTGTGCCTTTAAAATCCAAAGTCATTAGAAGGCTTAGAAATCAGTTGCCCTTGAGCATGAGAGAACTTTGGTTTAGGTCTGGAAAATGAAGCCTTTCTTACCTCCTTCCTCAGGCAGACCACCAGATTGGAAATAAGAAAAACTCAAAAGACAAATGATCTGGACATAGACTTATTTCCCCCTAAAGTTTCTAATCCAAGACCCCACAGTCCTTAATGGATGCCATAGCTTATCCTTCACTAATTATTAGTTTTTGTAATTTTCTATCTACTGTACGAACCATCTACCCAAACAGCTTTTGTGTTTCTTGTTTGAAGTTTAGTGTTTTTGTTCCTTGTATTCCGGAAAGCAGTGTAGGAAATGCAATGACATTTTACAGCTCCCAGGTGAGTTGAGAAGGTTACACTCAGGAAACTTCCCAGTGGGAACCTTGATTGGGATGTGGTACAGTCTTTGATATCCCTCCAAGGGGCTCAGCATGAGGAGGGACTGTTCAGAACTCCTGCTGGCTTAGCTCTGTTTCAATCACAGCACTGTTTTGATTCCATTGCCTGACTCAGTCTCTCTGCTGGCCCCTCAGCCTTTAAGACAAAGTCTTGTGGTAGGAGATGTGAAGGGTCAGTGGCAGACCTAAGAGATTAGCTTGAGGTACAGAGCTGAAAATGAAAATACCCAGAAAATTTAGACTCAGTGTTCCAAACTCTTGTCTTACAGCTAGCCTCCTGAGCTTTCAGTGTCACCTACCTGAAGCTTGTTTTCTGAAGAAATTTTGAGCTAAATAAGCAAAACCTCACAGCTCAATAAAGTAGAAAAAAACCCCTAGCAATAATGAATGTATTTCAAGAAGATAAATAACAAATTGTATTTAACGAACTCCAGTATTTAAAATGATCATAGGATGCTTGCATGTCTATTTGTAAACCCTAAACCCATTCCAATTATGTATTACTGAAATATGAAAACTGCTTAGATCAATTCACTTAAAATAATGCCAAGAAATGATATATTTTTAACAGTAAGTCAAGTATTGAATTATGAAGCAGTTCATAGATGCCAACTGGAGACAGAAATCCTGCCCAAGTGGAAAATAGGTTTAATCACTCTCAATGCCCAGGCAGAGTTATGGACATTGAGGAATGGAATAGCCAACACTTACCCCATGTTAAGATGAATGACCTTTTGGAATTGGGAGAAAGCTTGTTTTGCTTGAGTTCGTTGTTGGAAGGGAGTAGACTTGCCAAATTTTTCTATACCATTCTATATCTATCCTATAGAAGCCGTAGCTTCACTTGGGTGGTTATCTTTAAGTACAATCATGACTCTGCTTTTGAAACTCTGAAAATTCAAAACCAAGAAAGTATGTCTGTTGGAAAAGAGGGCAGAAGAAACTTCTGTAAGGTTTTAAATGCAACACAGAATAATACAATGTTTTTCACAAAACCCGTTTTCTTCAGCTTCAGGAAATTCATTAACAGAATCATACTTACCACATTGATGTAGGTTTCCTTCACTGATATTAAACGACAGTTGGTTCTTTAGGTTCAGTCGTAAAATGTCCAATGTCAGCCTTTGAATATTCTTTAAACTCTTTTGAATGCTGTGTGAACCACTTTGTGTGTTCACTCCTGGTTTTCTTTTCCATCTGCCCTCATTATTATTCTGTTCTTGTAAATGAAATGAAAGTCATCCCAGACTGCCTACTTGCTTAGGAGTTCAGTACCATAAACCGGATGATGAATGACTTGCTAATGTACATAGGAATAAAATAGAGGAGGGTTTGGACTGTACACCCTGCACTAAACAATTAGCACAATAGATGGAAGTGGGGATCAATCCTGCATGTAGGTAAAAGGATTTTAGGTGGAGAGAAAGAAAGGGAGGAGCAGAATAAAAGAGGAGAATGTGGTGGTAGTGGTGTTGGTGGTAGAGGAGGAGGAAGAGGAGGAGGAGGAGGAGGAGGAGGAGGAGGAGGAGGTATGGGAGGGGAGGGGAGGGGAAGAAGGAAGGAGGAAACAGAATGGAAATCTATTCTGACGTCTTCCAAAGCAACCAGATTGGTAGTCCCACAACTGGTACCTGATAACAGTCAAGGACTGTAAACTAGGCACTTGGCTTGCTGTCTGGACCAACTGAAGTTGGGTAGTTTGCATAGAGGATGAGCATTGTGTGAATCCCCTCTTTCCACCCTCCACCCATTTTCAGTATGTCACCCAAGTCCCCACAAGATACCCAAGGCTTCTGTTTTTGCTTTGTCCTTCCCCACAGTGTTTCTGCTTCACAAACACTCTGCATGTGCCTTTTAAAGTCACTGTTTCCCAAGTAAGATTAACTTTCACATTTACCCCAGATCGAGCCCTCAATATTGAGTGAATAGAAAAATTCAGCAACATTGGCAGACTGTTCTGAATTTCAGGACTTAGAGCCAATTGGAAGTTTGACCAGAGGGTAAAAGGCTACATCCACCTCCGAGTTCTTTCCCTCTCACACGCATGAGCTCAGCAGTGCCGATCATGCAACCTGCTACATGACTGCTTCCAAATGTAACTTCAGACCAGTTCTTATAAAGCTTGAAATTTAAATGAAGAAGGAGGCCAAGTTCTCCTATCCTCAGTGTCTGTCTGATTTAAATATTCCCTCCTGTCCTGCACCTCAGTTTCTCTGTGTTATTCTGCAAAGAAGCATCTGTAAGATGCTTACATTTGCTTGTAAGATAAAGTGACTTTCCCTCAGCTCTGCTGTGTTTGAGACTTGGCAAATGAACAGTTCTTTGGGAAAAGGTTGTTGAAATCCATTCAAAAAGCATTTTAATTGACTCATCCCAGAAAAAGTAATAATTCTTCAGTGTACTTAGAGACCTTAGAGGTTTTATTAGATTTCTACTAAGTACACCTTAGTATGAGTTTAAATATAATACTTTGCACAAAAGAAAAAATCCATTTAATAGAGTGTTTTTTCTATTGATGTCTACTGAAGATAATAAGTAATGAGCCTTTTGTTGTTGAATGAATTTATGCATACAGAGAAATATATATTTATACACATATGCTTATTTATATATACATACACATACCTTTATATAATTGTCTAAGTAAATCAATAAGTGTAATAAAGTCGAATGACAGTGTAGCAGCCGAGTCAGGTTGGCAACATGATTTAAGTGAGGGCATTTCAGCCCCAAGCAAGTTTAGCTTTGTCATCTTTGGTTTGTTTCCTTTTGCGTGATAAAACATCCTGACCAAAATAACCTTGGGAGGAAAAGGTTTATTTCAGCTTACAGGTTACAGTACATCATGAAGGGAAGTCAGGACAAGAACTCAAGGCAGGAACCTGGAGTTAGGAATTGAAACAGATCATGGAGCAATACTAGCTACTGACTTGGTCTCTTGTTTGCTCACCCAGGACCGCTTGCTTAGGGATGGTACTTCTCATAGTGGGCTGGGTCCCCCCACATCCATAGCAATCAACAATATGTGTCACACAAATGCATGTCCATACCCCAATTTGGTGGAGTTATTTCCCAAAGTGACACTTCCTCAGATAACTCTGGGCTGTGTCGAGAGGATAGCGGAAGATAACTAGGGAAGTCTCTTAAATCACATTACGACGCTCGATCCCAACCTGAAGGAGCTTGACATATTGTCTGTCATATTGACCTTAAACATTCTTAAAATGTTCTGCAAACTCCCTGCATTCTCGTCCTTCATTCACTATCAGTTGTAGCTAGCACAATTTCTGGCTACACTTTCCAAACACCAACACACTGACTTCTGAAAAAAATAGTAACAACAAAGTCTCAAAAAGCTCCTTTAAGATAGATGAGCTCATCTTACTGACCTGACAGTTTTGAGTTTTCACCTGTACTTCTGTACTGGCTGCAAGTTAAAGAGAAATGCCATGTTTTAGAATAAGAAGTGGAGGTATACACCACACAACCCGAACCTAGAGAAGAGGAAGTGGCACCGCAAAGAAACAGCTCAACTTAATCGAAAATTCTCAAGACTCTGGTAAAATGTGGAAGAGAAGCAGTGAAGAGTGACCTTCACTGGGTCATTTGGGAAGAACAAGTGGCTTGTTCTTGGTGCTCATCTGATGGCCAATTTTTAATTTTTCACACCCTTTTTCCAAGCTCTTGATAACCATCATCTGGCCCTCCTTGTCACTGTCTGTCACCTGCTCTCTTAGAACAGAGCTTGGAGGTTCTCTTACCTGCTCCTCCTCATAATTCTGCAATGGCTTGTGTTGTCTTATCTCATGCTTCCGATGTGGTGTACTCAAGGACAGGTAACCCTGTCTCTCTCTGCCCTTGCATATTCTCCTGTGTCAGCCACTGCCAATGTTCATCGGCTTCCAATCACTCTTCTCATACCAATCTCCCTCCCGTGCAGTGCTCAATACCCAGATTTGATTTTCCTAATACCAGATTCTACGTACTCTTCTCTCAGAAAAATTATACTGATTAGCCTACTAGCCATTCACCTCTTTTTGTCCCTTTCTGAATCTACATGTTCTCCTGCCTTAACTGTCTCAGATAATAGAGGTTCCCCAAGTTTCCTTTATGTCCCCATTTCTTAGACCTGCTATTCTGTAGACTTGACAGGTCAGTAGTTTCTTACAGTCTTTATGGCCTTCTAAATATAGAATAATCATCAGCAAATAGGAATAATTTCATTCTTCCTTCCTTATTTCTTTTCTCTTTATGTACTTCTCTCATGCTATGACTTGGTGATAATTTTTTTGGGGGGGATTATTTATTTATTTTTTTATTTCTACTTTATTTACATTTCAAATGTTTTCCCCTTTCCAGATCTCCCCTTTGGAACCTCCCTATTCCCTCCCCCTCCCCTGCCACTATTCCCCCACCCACCCACCCACCCACTCTCATCTTACCTCCTTGGCATTTTCCTATACTGGGGGATCTAATACCCTCAGGCCCAAGGGCATCTCCTCCCCCTAATGTCTAACAGAACCCTCCTCTGCCGCATATGTGGCCAACACCATGTGTATTCTTTGGTTGGTGGATCAATCTCCAGGAGTATCAGGGGGTCAGGTCTGTTGCCACTGTTGCTGCCTTTCTGGGGATGCAAACTCCCTCAGCTCCTTCAGTCCCTTCTCCAAGTCCTCCATCTGGGACCTCCCACTCTGCCCTACTGTTGCTGTGAAGTGACTCTTGGGTATTTTGAACTTTTGGGCTAATAACCACTTACCAGTGAGTACATACCATGTTCATTCTTTTGTGACTGCGTTATCTTGCTCAGGATGATATTTTCAAGATCCATCCATTTGTCTGCGAATTTCATGAAGTCATTGTTTTTAATTGCTGAGTAGTATTCCATTGTGTAAATGTACCACATTTTCTGTATCCATTCCTCTGTGGAGGGACATCTGGGTTGATTCCAGCTTCTAGCTACTATAAATATGGCTGCTACGAACATAGTGGAACATATGTCTTTATTACATGTTAGAGCATCTTCTGGGTATATGGCCAGGAGTGGAATAGCTGGGTCCTCAGGTAGTATTATGTTCATTTTTCTGAGGGTCCACCAAACTGATTTCCAGAGAGGTTGTATCATCTTGCATTCCCACCAGCAGTGGAGGAGTGTTCCTCTTTTTCCACATCCTCTCCAACATCTGCTGTCACCTGAGTTTTTGATCTTATCCATTCTGACTGGTGTGAGGTGAAATCTCAGGGTTGTTTTGCTTTGCATTTCCCTGATGACTGAGGATGTTGAACATTTCTTTAGGTGCTTCTCAGCCCTATGAGTTTCCTCAGTTGAGAATTCTCTGTTTAGCTCTCTTCCCTATTTTTTGATAGGGTTATTTGGATCTCTGGAGTCTAGCTTCTTGAGTTCTTTGTATACATTGGATATTAGCCCTCTATCGGATGTAGGATTGGTAAAGATCTTTTCCCAATCTGTAGGTTGCCATTTTGTCCTATTTACAGTGTCCTTTGCCTTACAGAAGCTTTGTAATTTTATGAGGCCCCATCTCTGGATTCTTGATCTTAGAGCACAAGCCATTGGTGTTCTGTTCAAGAACTTTCCCCCTGTGCCCATGTGTTCGAGACTTTTCCCCACTTTCTCTTCTATTAGATTCAGTGTATCTGGTTTTATGTGGAGGTTCTTGATCCACTTGGACTTGAGCTTTGTACAGGGAGATAGGAATGGATCAATTTGCAATCTTCTACGTGTAGATTGCCAGTTGAACCAGCACCATTTGTTGAAGATGCTGTCTTTTTTCCACTGTATGGTTTTAGATCCTTTGTCGAAGATCAAGTGACCATAAGTGTGTGGGTTCATTTCTGGGACTTTGATTCTATTCCATTGATCTACCTGCCTGTCACTGTACCAATACCATGCAGTTTTTATCACTACTTGTCTGTAGTACAGCTTGAAATCAGGGAGGCTGATTCCCCCAGAAGTTCTTTTATTGTTGAGAATAGTTTTTGCTATCCTGGGTTTTTTGTTATTCCATATGAATTTGAGAATTGTTCTTTCCAGGTCTATGAAGAATTGAGTTGGGATTTTGATGGGGATTGCATTGAATCTGTAGATTGCTTTCTGTAGGATGGCCATTTTAACTATATTAATCCTGCCAATCCATGACCATGGGAGATCTTTCCATCTTCTGAGGTCTTCGATTTCTTTCTTCAGAGACTTGATGTTCTTGTCATACAGATCTTTCACTTGTTTGGTTAGAGTCACACCAAGATATTTTATATTGTTTGTGACAAATTGTGAAGGGTGTTATTTTCCTAATTTCTTTCTCAGCCTGTTTATCTTTGGAGTATAGGAAGGCTACTGATTTGCTTGAGTTAATTTTGTATCCAGCCACTTTGCTGAAATTGTTTATCAGCTGTAGCAGATCTCTGGTAGAGTTTTGCGAGTCACTTAAGTATATCATCTCATCATATCATCTGCAAATAGTGATATTTTGATTTCTTCCTTTCCAATTTGTATCCCTTTGACCTCCTTTTGTTGTCTGATTGCTTTAGCTAGAACTTCAAGTACTATATTGAATAGATAGGGAGAGAGAAGGCACCCTTTTTCTAGTCCCTGATTTTAGTGGGATTGCTTCGAGTTTCTCTCCATTTAGTTTGATGTTGTCTACTGGTTTGCTGTATATTGCTTTCACTATGTTTAGGTATGCTCCTTGAATTCCTGATCTTTCCAAGACTTTTATCATGAAGGGATATTGAACTTTGTCAAATGCTTTTTCAGCATCTAACGAAATGACCATATGGTTTTTTTCTTTGAGTTTGTTTATGTAGTGGATTACATTGATGGATTTCTGGGTATTGAAGCATCCCTGCATCCCTGGGATGAAGCCTACTTGATCATGGTGAATGATTGCTGTGACGTGTTCTTGGATTCAGTTTGCAAGAATTTTATTGAGTATTTTTGCATCGATATTCATAAGGGAAATTTGTCTGAAGTTTTCTTTTACTGTTGGGTCTTTGTGGGGTTTTGGTATCAGTGTAACTGTGGCCTCATAGAATGATTGGGTAGTGTTCCTTCCATTTCTATTTTATGGAATAGCTTAAAGAGTATTGGTATTAAGTCTTCTTTGAAGGTCTGATAGAATTCTGCACTGAACCCATCTGGTCCTGGCCTTTTTTTGATTGGGAGACTTTTGATGACTGCTTCTATTTCTTTAGGAGTTATTGGACTGTTTAGATGGTATATTTGATCCTGATTTAACTTTGGTAATTGGTATCTGTCTAGAAACTTGTCCATTTCCTCCAGATTTTCCAATTTTGTTGCATATAGGCTTTTGTAGTAGGATCTGATAATATTTTTAATTTCATCAGAGTCTGTTGTTATATCTCCATTTTCATCTCTAATTTTATTGATTTGCACACTGTCTCTGTGCCCTCTGGTTAGTCTGGCAAAGGGTTTATCTATCTTGTTGATTTTCTCAAAGAACCAGCTCCTGGTTTTGTTGATTCTTTGTATAGTTCTTTTAGTTTCCACTTGGTTGATTTCAGCCCTTAATTTGATTATTTCCTGCCTTCTACTCCTCTTGGGTGTATTAGCTTCTTTTTGTTCTAGAACTTTCAGGTGTGCTGTTAGGCTGTTAGTGTATGCTCTCTCCAGTTTCTTTTTGGAGGCATTCAGAGCTATGAGTTTTCCTCTTAACACTGCTTTCATTGTGTCCCATAGGTTTGGGTAAGTTGTACTTTCATTTTTCATTAAATTCTAGGAAGTCTTTAATTTCCTTCTTTATTTCTTCCTTGACCATGTTATCATTGAGCAAAGCATTGTTCAGCTTCCATGTGTATGTGGGCTTTCTGTTGTTGTTGTTGCCATTGAAGACCAACCTTAATCCGTAGTGATCTGATAGGAGGCATGGGATTATTTCAATCTTATTATATCTGTTGAGGTTTGTTTTGTGACCAATTATATGATCAATTTTGGAGAAGGTACCATGAGGTACTGAGAAGAAGGTATATTCTTTTGATATAGGATGAAATGTTCTATAGATATCTGTTAAACCCATTTGGTTCATAGCATCTGTTAGTTTCACTGTGTCTCTGTTTAGTTTATGTTTCCAAGATCTGTCCATCGCTGATAGTGGGGTGTTGAAGTTTCCCACTCTTATTGTGTGAGATACAATATGTGCTTTGAGCTTTAGCAGAGTATCTTTTATGAATGTGGGAGCTATTGCATTCGGGGCATAGATGTTCAGAATTGAGAGTTCTTCTTGGTAGATTTTTCCTTTGAGGAGTATGAAGTGTCCTTTTTTTTGATGACTTTTGGTTGAAAGTCAATTTTATCCGATATTAGAATGGCTACTCCAGCCTGTTTCTTGGGGCCATTTGCCTGGAAAATTGTTCTCCAGCCCTTCACTCTGAGGTAGTGTTTGTCTTTACACGGAATGCGTTTCTGGGATGAAGCAAAATGCTGGGTCCTGTTTATGGATCCAGTCTGTCAGTCTATGTCTTTTTATTGGGGAGTAGAGACCATGGATGTTAAGAGATATTAAAGAATAGTGATTGTTGTTTCCTGTTATTTTTGATGTTGTTTATGTGGCTATCTTCTTTTGAGTTTGTTGAAAAATTACTTTCTTGCTTTTTCTTAAGTGTAGTTTCCCTCCTTGAGTTGGCGTTTTCCATGTATTATTCTTTGTAGGGCTGGGTTTGTGGAAACATACTGTGCAAATTTGGATATGTCATAGAATATTTTGATTTCACCATCTATGATTATTGAGAGATTTGCTGGGTATAGTAGCCTGGGCTGGCATTTGTGTTCTCTTGGAGTCTGTATGAGATCTGCCCAGGATCTTCTAGCTTTCATAATCTCTGGTGAGAAGTCTGGTGTAATTCTGATAGGTCTGCCTTTATATGTTACTTGCCCTTTTTCCCTTACTGCTATTAATATTCTTTCTTTGTTTTGTGTATTTGGCGTTTTGATTATAATGTGACGGGAGGAATTTCTTTTCTGATCCAGTCTATTTGGCGTTCTGTAGGCCTCTTGTATATTTATGTTCATCTCTTTCTTCAGGTTAGGGAAGTTTTCTTCTATAATTTTGTTAAAGATATTTACTGGTCCTTTAAGTTGGGAGTCTTCTCTCTCTTCTATACCTATTATCCTCAGGTTCTGTCTTCTCATTGCATCCTGGATATCTTGGATGTTTTGGATTAGGAGCTTTTTGGATTTTGTGTTTTCTTTGACTATTGTGTCCATGTTTTTCTATGGTATCTTCTGCACCTGAGATTCTCTCTTCCATCTCTTGTATTCTGTTGGTGATGCTTGTATCTATGACTCCTGATTTCTTTCCTATGTTCTCTAACTCCAGGGTTGTCTCCCTTTGTGATTTCTTTATTGTTTCTAATTCTGTTTTTAATTCCTGAATGTTTTGTTCATTTGTTTGATTGTGTTTTCCTGTAATTCTGCCCATTTGATTGTGTTTTCCTGTAATTCTTTAAGGGATTTTTGTGTGTCCTCTTTAAGGGTTTCCAGTTGTTTACCTGTGTTCTCTTGTATTTCCTTAAGGGAGTAATTTATTTCCTTCTTAAAATCTTCTATCATCCTCTTGATAAGTGATTTTAAGTCTGAGTCTTCCTTTTCTGGTGTGTTGAGGTATCCAGGGCTGGCTGTGTTGGGAGAGCTGGGTTCTGATGAAGCCAAGTAATCTTGGTTTCTGTTCCTTGTGTTCTTGCCCTTGCCTTTCACCATCTGGTTATCTCTGGTGTTATCTGGTCTTTCTCTCTCTGACTGTGGCTTGTCTTTCCTACAGGCCCAGGTGTCAATATTCCTTGGAGACCAGTTCTCTTTCCAGGCTGTTCCTCAGTCCCTGTGTCTGGAGTCCTCCTGTTGCTGGCTTTTCCACAAAAGTGGGTTTCTTGCTTTCTCCCTGTGCTGTTTTGGCTATGGAGGTCTGGTGGCCCAAGCAGAGGTCTCCTGCTATAGGTTGAAACCTGCAGGCTCTTACCTCCTGGCTGTTCCTCAGTCACTGAGTCTGGAGCCCTCCTGTTGCTGGCTTTTCCACACAAGTGGGCAGCTCGCTTTCTCCCTGTGCTGGTTTGCAATGGAGGCCTGGTGGCCCAGGAAGAGTTTTCCCACCACAGGTGGACTGTTCCTCAGACCCTGCCGACTTGGTGATAATTTAAGTTTCACATTGAATTGGGCAGAACAGTGTCCTGTCATTCTGTTCCTGGTTTTAAATGACATCTGTTCAGCTTTTTCCTATTCATCACAGTATTTATTACAAATCTGTCGAATACAGGCCCTGATGTGTTGGAATGTTTCTTCTGTTGCTTGTTTTTGTAGAAATTTTACTAAGAAGGGATTTGGGATTTTGTCAGCTGTTCTGCATGTATTTAGATGATCATATAACATTTACCCTTGGTCCTAGTCATTGTCCTATTTTATATTTCCTGGTTTGTGTATCTGAGGCCATCCTTGTAGCCTTGGAATGGAACTGATGTTATCACATGTGTATGATATATTCCATGTGCTCAGTTTGTTTTGTATGTATTCTGATGAAAAAAAAAAAGTCTCCAAATTTGACAAGGAAATTGGTATATAGTTTTCTTTTGCTGTGATTTTATTTGGTTTTTGGTATCAGGGTAATTCTGAATTCATGGAATGAGAATGGCAGTACCACTTTCCTTTATAGTTTGTGGGATAATTTGAGAAACATTGCAATTCACCCTTTACAAATATGACAATATTCAGTGAATTTGTCTGCTTCTGTTTGTTGGGGGATGTTTATGACTGCATCAGTCTTATATTTTTGATTATGAGCCTAGCCTTTAATAACTGAGCCATCACTCCAGCCTGACTACATTATTTCAGTTACTTGTTTTGCTAAGGTTTTCTATGTCTTGTTGATTCAGTTTTGGCATAATACATGTAACTAGAAAATTATCCAATTCTAGCTATACTAATTTATATTCAGATATTCAAAAATTTCCCTAATGATCCCTTGGATTTCAATGTTATCTGTTATAATATTTTATTTTTGTCTCTAGTTCCTTTAACTTGGTTTTTCTCTCAATTCTTTTGGTTAACTTGTTTAAAAGCTTGCCAATCTTTGAAAATCAACTCTTTGTTTCATAAGTTATTTTTAGAGGGGGTTTGGAATGGGTAGAATCAAGATTTATTTCATACATGTATAAAATTATCAAAAAATAAATAAAAGATAAGCTATTTGTGTTATTTAAAAAACTCTTATTTTGTTAATTCGGTGCTGGCATCTATCTTTTCTTTTCCTGCTAATTTTGGGCTAGCTTTTCTTGTTTATTTAAGACTCTGAGATGGTTCATTGAGTTACATACTTGAGATTTGACTTTTTGGATTCAGACACCTATAGCTCTAATGCTCTCCCTTAGAAATGCCTTTGCCACACTATACTGATTTGGAGAAATTGTAATTCCATTTTAATTTGATTCCAGAATTTTTATCCATCCCAATTTCTCCAATGACCCACTTATTCAAAGGTGTATTTTTCAATCTATTTTTTTATTTTTCAGCATTTTTAATATTTTGTCTCAGTTTTGGAGTCAAGCTTCTTTCCACTCTGATATAATAAAACACAAGAATTATTTCATCTTTAATTTTTTTTTTTTACCTAAAATATGACCTATTTTGGAGAAAATTCTAAGAGTTGATGAAAAGAAAGTGTATCATGCAGTTGCTGGATAGAACATTCTGTAGATACATGCCAGTTAAGTACATTTGATTTGTAGTATATTTTAACTATTAAGTTTATTCATTAATCTTTTGTCTGGACAATATACCCATTGGTAATAATGAGACATTTCAGTCACCTGTTAATGTTATATCAAGATCTCTTTGCCATCTCATGTCAAGAAGTATTTATTTAATGAAATTAGGTATACCAATGCTTGATGCATATATACATATAAAATTAATTATTGTCATGAGACATTGTTTCTCTTACCAATATGAAATGCACTTTTCTACATCACCTGGTTAATTTTGACTTGAAGTTTGCTTTTTTATTGGATAAGAGTATAGTTATTCCTGCTCTGTATTCTATTTGCCTGGAGTATTTTGAACATGTTTTTATCCTTCACTTTTAGGTTCTGTGTGAATTTGTTTGTGAGTCTTGTTTCTCATGTGTAGCAAACACCAGGGTCTTAATTCTTAAACCAAGCAGCCATTCTAGAGCTTTCCATTGGAGAATTAAGATATTCATGTTCAAAGATATGATGGAAAAATACACACCATTCCTTGCCATTTTGTTGTTTCTAATGTTTGTTTCTTTACTAGTATTTATTTGATTGTCTATTGTGGTAGTTTGAATATGCTTGGCCCATGGAATGGCACTATTTAGACATGTGGCCTTGTTGGAGTAGGTGTGGCTTTGTGGGCATGGGCATTAAGACCCTCCTCCTAGCTGCCTGGAAATCAGTCTTCTGTTAGCAGCCTTCAGATGAAGATGTAGAACTCTCAGTCTCTCCTGCACCATGCCTGCCTGGATGCTTCCATGTTCCTACCTTAATGATAATGGACTGAACCTCTGAACCTGTAAGCCAGCCCCAATTAAATGTTGTCCTTACAAGAGTTTCCTTGGCCATGTTGTCTCTTCACAGCACTAAAACCCGAAGACATCTACTTCCTGCGGTATTTCTTGTTTCCTGTATTTCTGCAGTAGTTACCTTTCTCGTCCGTAGACAGGATCTAAGTCTCTTATACAATGTTGGCTAGGTTGTGGTGAATTGCTTTAGCTTGTGCTCTTTCCCAGAATTTTTATTTCTCCTTTGACGATGAGAGATAACCTTTCTGGAATAGTTACTGTGATTCATGATAATTTTTATCCAGGGCTTGAAACACCCATTGGCAAATCCTCTGGCCTTTCCAGCTTCTGTTGAGAAATCTGTTATTTTGAAGTATTTGCCTTTAGAAGCATTAATGCTTCTTTCTCTTGCAGTTTTCAATATTCTTATATTGCTCTACATTCTTGGCATTTTAATTCTAATATTTAGATTACAGCATTTATTTTCTGCTGAGGTCTATTTGAAGATCTAAGTTTCTCCTGGACCTGGATGTTCATATTTGGATAATTTTTCTGTTATTTATGTTTATGTTTTAACACTTTAGTCTGTACCTCAACAGCTTCAAAACTAAAGATATGTGAGTTTAGTCTTTTAACTAAACCCTAAAGGTCTTGAATGTTCTGTTTATAAGAACTATTTTGTTATCTTTAGTGTTATGAGAATGTTCAAACTTACTAGTTTTATCTTTAAGCCCTAAGATACTGTCTTCCAGCAGAGTATTTCATACTGAGCTTTCAATATGATGTAAAGATTTTTAAAAAATCTTTATCCCTTTATTGGTCTTTTGATTCATTTCATGTGTTTTCTTCCTGATTTGCTTTTTTTTTTGGTCACTTTATTGGAAGTCACTGGTCTTTTAAATATCACTGTTTTGCATTATTTACCCAGTCCTTGATCATCATCACTGTATCTGGACTTAGCTGTTAGAGAATTAGGAGCTTTTGCAGAATTCCTGTGGGTTTCTTTTGTCTTTCATAGTGCTTCTATTTCTATACCGAATCTGCACATCTATTGGGATGGATACTGCTTTGGCTTTTAGGTGAGAGCTGTCTTGGAAACTGGACTTCTCATGATGCCTAGTCTTGACATAGTGAATTGCTGTGGAGTATTAGATGCATTCCCAGCTGGATGCTGTAGAATATTTTCCCCATTAGGTTTATAGTGGAGTTAGTGTGTTTGGACACAATCTATACTGGTTTGAAGCCCGAGTTTCCCAATTTTCCTGTAGGCCAGGATACTTGTAGTAGATCAAACACATGCTATGAGAACAGAAAAGTAGAGGGGCATTCCTCTGTCTTCTAGTTTAGTCAATAAAGCACATTTTGGAGAAGGACAGGCACAGCCTTTGCTGCAGCTGCTCATTAGCTATGTTGTCCCAGCTTTTATTCTTTTTCTGTCTGCTGTTGCTGTAAGAATAGATGCCACATTGCTAATTTAGAGCATGGTGGTTAGCCTGGGGTTTTTCCTCTTCTCTACTCTTTGAGTTGAGGTATTCATCAGAGTTTGTGTGGTTGTGGGTTGTATATAAAATATTGCAGGCTGACTCTTAGTTGGGATGGTGCTACAGCTCAGCAGCAAACTAACCGAACCAATGTCCTCAAAGTGTCATGTTTAGTTCTAGCACCATGTAAGAGTGAAAAGTAAGCTGCCACAACTGCAACAATAATCGTGATCCCAATACAGAAATAAAGCAAAAACCAGCACCAACTACAAAGTTCACAACTCTAACAATAATGGCGGGAAAAGGTGGACAGCAGAAATAAGATGATGCTAAAGTTTTTAAATGATGATATGAAAAGAAAAGACAACCAAGAAAACACTAGGAGCAGAAGTGGGTGGGAAAGGGTATAGAGAGGATCTGGGAGATGTTAGCTGAGGTAAACACATGAACAGAATATATTGTGTGAAAAATATTTTGAATAATTTTTTAAAGAATATAAAGAATATTTAAAAGATTAAAATGTAGAAATCAGAAGAAATGTGGAAAATGAACCCCATAATCATGGGAGAGATTGGAAGAGAGAATTTGATAATTAGAAAAGGAAGAGAGTAAATGACTAATGAGAAAACAAAGGGAATAATAAAAGGAGACTATATATATATATATATATATATATATATATATGAAAAAAGATAAAAAATAATATACTCACATGTGTATACATGAAGTAACAAATTACTCAGCAAATACCATAAAAGAAAAACCAATGACTTGATACAAAAGTTTGGAAAATTATATGACCTTCACCAGCTTGTCATATAGGCACACTTCTGCCAATCTTTCTCTGTCTTCTTGTTGGGAGTAGTGTGGATCTGGGAGTCATTTGAACTTGTTTCCAGTTTCTCTGTTTGTTAGTATAAGGTACCATGGGTAGTAGTTTTAATTGTCCAGTTGACATAATCTAGAATCATTTGGGGAGGAATGTCAGTGAGACACTGTCTAGATTAAGCTGCCTGTAGTGTATAGTTTTTGCTACCTCACTTTAAGCTCTGGGCAGACTGTGCTATGATCCTTCACCCAGATTCCCTTAGACCCACAGATAAAAAACAACACCACACACACACACACACACACACACACACACACACACACACACACACGTTAATCTTATAATGCCTTTGCTATCTCAATGACTGGGGAATCTCCCCTGGTTCCCCAGGCAAAATCAGATAGAGTGGCCATTGGCCACTCCAACTGAAAACTCACATGGCTGGTTGGTTTTATCTCTTCCCTATACTGCCTCCTTCCTCTTTCCCATTTCTCTGGATTATCCCTGTGTCCTCCCTCACAATTCTAAGTGTCCTGCCCTGCCCTTAGTCATCAGTCACTGATATCTTTATTATCAATCCAGAACCAATATTTAGCTGACTGCTAGAGTCATGAGTCTTAAAGGGAAAGAGATGTCCATCCCATGACTCCAGCTTGAATTTCCTGAAGACAGTTTTCAATATGTTCACTATAGAGGTATATTTTGGGGTCACACTGGGGTATAAGGTAAACTTTGGTAGGGACAAGCTGTGGTGGCATTTTTCATTAAGTCTAGGTAAAGGTTAAAGGTAGAGGCTTTTGTTTCGTAAAGCTGAGTGTGCCTGTCTCAGCAATACACCACTTTGTTGAGAAATAGTCAGCTCCTTTCAAGTGCCATCTAGTGTCAGATACCTTCTCCCATATCTGCCTCTGTGCCCACTCTCTCCACTGTGGCTCCTCTGCCATTTGCTACGTCCTCAGGCCATCTATCAGACTCAGTACTGATCACTATTTCTCAAGTGTTTCAATAACTAGAGTCTCTTGATTTCTCCACATCTTTGTTCAGTATTAAACTTCAGTGTGGGTCCTAGAGAGTTGGATTAAGAATTAAAGCATGTACTGTTTTTTGCAGGGAACCTTAGATCACTATGAGTTCCTACATTGGGTAGTTTGTGACTGCTTATAACTTCAGCTCTAGGGACATGACACCATTTTCTGGGTGTCAAATAATCACACACATGGACATAACTGAAAATAAAAAATAAATCTTTAAATTTCAGTTAGTTCTCAATAGCCAATAATCTCAAGAAGAAATTGTGGGGTCTTTTTGAGGGTTTTTTTTTGATATCATGGTACTGATAAGAAAGAAGGTGTGACTTGTCTTTAATGCCTTTCAAGTATTTTGTATGTGGGCTCTCTTAATTCTTGGCATGGACAGCTATTTAATGTCCTAAGGTTGGCAGAAAAATGTTTAGATATCATTTGTCATATTTTACTTCTGTTGCCACTGATTTTATAATTCAATTTTTTGTGCTATGGTGTAACACATTTTTTTTAAATGAGATAAAATATTCCACTCTGATTTGATGTGCCAGAGTGGGTGGAAAACCCTCGGGACACCCCACTTGCTCAGAGGAGAAGAGGAGGGGCATGGAGAAAGGATTGTGGGAGGGGGTGACCAGGTCGGGGGTGACCAGGTCGGGGGTAGTGAGTGGGATGTAAAGTGAATAAGTAAAATTTAATAATAATAATAATAATAATAATAATAATAATAATAATAATAATAACAACAACAATAACTACAACTCTAAAACATTCCGCTCTGCAAGGAAGCTCCTTAAGCTCAGGAAGGAAACAATATAATGGGTTCAAGAAGTCCATGAAATTGACCAGAGTTACTAGCTCCCTCTTCCCCTTAGTATATGTAAGCAGTAAGGACTGTTGAGAGATACCCTGCATCAACTAAGTTTCCAAAAGAGGTTCCAACCAACTGAACTACTCAACAAAGGTAGTCTTAAAGATTGTTCACTATGCTTCAGGTTTCATGGCTGTCATCCATGATGAAGTGCGCCTTAGTGATGGACCTGGCATTGAGTCATTCTGTTCCTGTGAGTCACTCTGATAAATCACAGTGCTTTACTAAGCTAGACTTTGGTGGTAGCAGTTTGTTTATGTCTTTCCAGGAATAGTGTCATGAAACAATACTCATTGTGGCAACCTGTTTGGTGCATTGGATCCATCAGAGCCTCAGTTTCTGAATGGTGAACTGGATATGAAAATCTACATTTTAAAATAGGATACATATTTTAGAGCCGTTGTCATTTTATATAGTTTAAGCCAATTTTCCTCAACAGGAGGGTTTTTTGTCATCAAGTTAACATTTAGTAACATTTACAGATTTTCTTGTCACAAAAGTTTGTGTGCAATAGCATTTGGTGGGTGGATTTCACAGAGGCTGCTGAGCATAGTACACGTACAACACATTCCCTGCTGCAAAGAATTTTCTAATCTTCTGATCTGAATATCAATATCAATAGAAACACCATTTAAGCCCAAAAGATTATCCATGAGAAACTCCTTTCTGGGCTACTTCCATCTTATACTACTAATAATAACCAGAAATACCAAATAAATATCACACAGCTGGGGCTAGCTTTTCAGTAATTGTTATCTTAAGGGAATACCCGAGATCAAAAGTTGCTTGGAGAATTTTTCTAGAACTTTATTTCATCAGTGTGAATTTTATTAACCTCATAGCTCATCTCAACTTACAATGTAAGTTAAATAGATGAATACCTCACTTCCTTTAAAAATTGGATTTAATATTTCATACAAATGGCAAACAGATATCAACAACTTGTGCACTTAAAAAGGTTGTCTCAAGGTTTTCCTTAGCCAGCATTTTAATTCTTATAAATATAATCACAGACTAAAATGTTCACATGCATATGTTTAGTTTTTTATTATTTGTTATTTTGTAGTTAAAGAAATCAAATGTAAAGGGTACAGTAAGGATAAATATGTAGGAGAAATATTCTTTATTCTTGCTTAAGACCCAAGATATCAATTTACCTCCTTCATCAATCTTCGGAGAACTGTGGTATTAGGAAGAAAGTGGCAGGAATATTAGAGCAGGAAACAGAAAAAAGTATACAGAAACTCTTTCAAACAAGGAAAGGGACTTATCCTTGTGTCCTGTTCTTTCTCACTCACCTTCCTTTTCCTTTGTGGATGCTACAGAACAACCCATAAGGAAGCTTGATCTTCTCCTTAGACTCTCGGTCTGTATAGCATGATATGATTTACCTGTGGCATATCTGGCACATGCTCACTGAGAGGCTATGTTATTATGTCTTTGGATGTTGCCACAACACAGGACCAGGAAGGGACTAGAGGTTAAGCATTCATTTGATCTATTTTCACTCAATAAATAGCAGGCACACTTTTAAAAATCCTCTTTCTTCATTAGTGGTAGTGATGGTGATGATGGCGAGAATGGTGATGATGGTGGTGGTAGTGTTGGTGATGATGAGAATGATGGTGAAATGATAAATCTGTTCTACATGGGTGAGGCTACTGGTGGGAGAATCAGATTTAATTATGTATTTAGTCTTTGAGAGTTAACCCACTATAAAATGATATGAAGTTCTGCTTTATGAAGATGCACTCAAGTTTGAAGAGAGAAACAAGGCTCTTGTTTGTCTGGTGATGTAGCAATAAGCAACACCATCCTTCTTGGGGATCACAGAAGCTGCTATGCTGGGTTACAGTCCTTGAAGGTGGAGTAAGTTGTTTGTGAGAAAAGGTTGTTAGAAAATGTGCTAACCTCCCTCTCTTTTAAAAAAAAATCTTCAAAAATCAGTCTCTAATTACACATATCTTTTCCAGATTGAACCACCACTAATTTAACCAAAAACATGTGTGTGTAACAAAAGACCTCGTAAAAGGGACATTTGAGGTTTCACATGGATTTCTGCAAAAGACAAACACAGTAAAATCACAGAGTTGGCTGATGGACGCTCTGCCTTACTAAAGCTATAAAATTTTTATTGAATCCTTGGGGCTTATAAGATCCATTCATCCTTTAAGAGAAACTAAAGGTCTTAATCCACACAGGGTCTTTCCACTGCTTACCAGAGGAGTAAATCCTCCCACCTTGAGCCGCAACATCTAGGTTTCTGGAAGCCCATGTGATCTGTACATCTGATTCATGGAGCCCCATGTAAAATGTGCTGCAGAATTCCCTCTCTCTCTTTCTCTCTTGGTTTATGACCTGAGATGATATTGAGCCTGTAGAGTTAGTTGCCTCATGGTTACATCCTGTTAGAAAATAGCCTGTTTTCAATTCTTATCTCAGAGAGAATGCCAAGAATACTAAATAGATATTCACCTTGTCACTAAATGATTGGTTCATATTTAGGGTGGATGAACTCAGGATCAGACCACAGAGAATACTGATCAACCAGGAGGTCCTGACACATGATGAAGCATTCTGAGGCCTCAGAGAAAATCCCTGTGCTATAGAGTGTTACTGAGAAAAATTATCCCGTCAGTTGAATTCAATAAACACTTCTTTTTCCCTAGTGAAATCTAGTCACACTTCCATTTCCTTTGTCTCTTCTCATAAACTGCTAACAAGAAACATTTCAGGAGTTGAGCTGATTGAGGCACCAGACCATGGCCTTATAGGCCATAGGCTAGCAGAGATAGATAGGCAGTATCTGTTGTAATATTACCCATCGGGGGATTTCAGTGTCATGACAAATGTCTATTGAATGTTGAAGCACTGTAACTGGGGAACAAAAGGAGAAGCCCATTGCCAAACAATAACTCAACCCTTTCATATATTATAGATGCCTAGAAGATCCAGAACCATATCCTGGAGCACAACAAATCCTTCTTAATGGGAGAAAATGGAATTTTATAAGAACACTATCCTTTTGCTTTGTAAGAGCTTTGTTGATGTGTAATTGAAAAAGTGTGTTTAAGGTACACGGCAACAGGCTTGATGTATATACAACCCTAGTGTGGGTTTTTCAGTCAGGTTTATAGTACCAGGCATGGACTCTCAACTGTGAAGGGGGCCTCAGATCCAGAGTTCTCATGCTATAGCTTTGATCCCCAGAGATGATTCAATAAATGCATGCATTTGAGAGTGATTCTACATCCTTTTTCATTCAGATTCTCTTATGCCAATAATAAAAGCAAATGTGAAGCTACTCTATCATCACTTCATTACCCATGAGCACAAGTTCCTAGGAAGCACTGTATCATGTGTGATAAATATTTCAGTAACAAGTAATTGAGAAATAGCCGAGTAAAGGTGACAGAATAATTCAGGGCCTCAAAGATGTTTCTAATATTGGTTTTCAAACAAAAAATTAAAGATCAACCAAAAAGCAGCCAAAACATTATTATCAGACCTTAAAACAGAAAGAATGTCTACTTATGGTTAAATATTTATGCAGGTGGCACCCTTGGGGGGAAAACTCTCAAAATTACTCTTTATAGGTTTAAGCAAAATCATGACTGCTAGCCAGAACCTGTGGAAAGAAAGAAAGGTTATCATCAAAAACTGATGTCTGACTGGAGAGATGTAGGCTAATGTCAGCAATAATTGGTTTTATTTAATCAGGGAACTGAACTAATGGAACCAGAGCAGGTATTAAGAGGGAGTATATAAGGACCCTTTTCTCCAAATGAAAAAGGAACAAAGCAGATTGAAATCATGTGTGGCATAGGCAAAGCTGCTGAAGAATTTGTATAAGCCACACTCCAACTCAAAATCAAAGATATTCAGTTGTCTCAGAACTCAGGATGACATCTGTCCCCACTACTTTTATAACCCTATGTCCATGTCCTGTGTATTCTCAATAGCACCTATCTGGCCTCACAATACTTGTGGCCTTGCTGTCATTGACTGTAGCAAGCCCTTACCATCTTAGTGTTAGCTCTTATCAGCTACCCACATGCCTAGATTTGTATCCTCACAAATTCTGTGCTGAGGTGCCATCTTCCCAACAGTGTTGACCTCACCCATGCTCTTCAAACTGGCACACACTATTCAGACTTTCTTATGCAAATATTCTGCTTGGTTTTTCCTATAGCAATTACTTTCTTCTGATATAGATATAGAATTTGCTTTTTTTTCTTTTTATTTAAAGAAATAGTTTTTCTTTTCTTCTGGACCAGGTCAGCCTTAAACATATAGCAACTCTCCTGCCTCAGATTTCCAAGTGCTGGAATCACAGTTGTCCTCCCTTTATAGAATTTTTATGAGGCCATTGAGTAGTTAGGGATGATCGTACTATGAAGATGAATGGGCATTAACCAGAGGGGGGAAGTATTGACCTGATCCTCCAAGCACTTTATATGTCATTGGTGTCTTTTGGGAAGGAGAGGTTAGCCTTTGTCAATTTCTGTAGGTATCCCCATAGAGTATGATCAAAGGAAGGGCAGACACCAACCTCTGTGCAATCAGGTTTGCTTCATGGGTAACTCATAAATGGACATTTGTGTCCTTCCCCTGTGGTACTTAGTCTTGCACCCCTTGCAGGTGCCCACACCAAGGCAGGTGAGCATAAATCTGAGTTTTATGCAGCTCCCAAAGGAGACACATCATTGTAGGGTTCAGCCAGGCCTCTATCAGCCAAACCAAGTCTATGATAATTGACTTGTAGAGGTTTGGATGCAGAGAGTCAATCTGTTGTTCTAAACACCTATCTAAACCCTCTTGAATACTCAGAACATTAGTAACATTTTTTGCTAAATGATTAAGAAAGGTAGCTGTCTTAACTTCTTGTGTCAAAGCAATTGTAGAAGCAGTGGTGCTAGCTATTAATGTAATTAAAGTTGCTGTATCAGTGATAATCAAGCCCACTACCCTCTTGCTTCTGCTTAAAGTCTGACTCACTTCTTCCAATACTTGCAAGCCTTTTCCAGAATACCAAGGTCCTGTAATACTCACAGGCAATAAAACAAATGCTGGTTGATAGACCACCATAACAGACATGCCAGATTTCAGCATACTAACACAATTAACTTACATTAATTGCAATTCAATGCAATTACTAATAATTACATTGAATTAGTAATTCAATGCAACTTACATTAAACAATGTGGAAGAAAAGGTATATTTAACATGACCAATTAGTAAAAGATTAGGAGCCTTAACACATGCACTAACACTTGTTCAAAGTCCAGATCCTGTCCCAACTTTATCTCTTGCTAACATAACATCATAGAGAACTGCAGCTAACTTCCAAATATGTCTCTGAAAATGTCCAGAACCAGCCTTCCAAATGAAGACTGTCATTTTCAATATTGGATTGATTTCTATACCAGTCCATGATTGAGTCAGAATAACTGGTCTCATTAAAGGAAAGAGAAAAGTCATTATAACTTCTCTTTTTGACTAATTTTTTGAAGTAGTTTCCACAGTCTCCATGTTCTCAGTCCCACAAGGTCTAAAATCTTGAGGCAAGGCAGCTTGTCCAATCTGGGATATAAGCAAGCAAAGGTAGGTCAGGAACAGATGTCCAATACAGCTTTCCTGTCACCACTGTTAGGGCACTCAGCAAGCTCACGGTCAGCATCATTGTCCCAGCATCATAATGTCTCACCAATCACTCTGGCAGCTAGCATGCTCCTTTAGCATCCTGTAGAAAACCACAAACATGCCCTTTTCCCCATATTAAATACCTGATATGGATCATGCCATATGCCTGTAAGTGAATCCTTCCATTTTACCTAGGCATAAGTACGCCTAGTTGTAGGGTGCCATAGACACTTAGCAGAGAGTTCCTTGGCATCTAAATTTTAAAAATTTAAAATAAAAGGCATGATTTGAATAATTTTGTGGTGTACAGGTATATAACTCCCCCTTTTAATTCTATGAAGATATTATTTTTAAGTTCCACAATACTTTGTCCTTGAGAATTACAAGGAATCCAAATAAAATGGAAATATTAAATTGTTGACAAAAAGTCTCAAATGCATGACTGTAATAGCCAGTTCCATTATCTGTTTTAATCTGATTGGGAACACCAAGCATAGAAAAACAATGCAGGCAATGACTGATTACATTTTTAGTTGCTTTTCCTGTTAAAGCAGTTGCAACTAGAAAGCCTGAAAAAGTGTCAATAGTCACATGTACATATTTTAGTTTTCCAAAATCATAAATATGAGTAACATCCATTTGCCATAATTGGTTAGGTATAAATCCTCGAGCATTAACACCATTGTGTGATACAGGTAGAAACTGAGGACATTCAGGACAAGTCTTTACAATTTGATGTGCACATTCTCTAGAACCAAATTATTGTCTCAAGCTATTACTATTTTGATGATGTAAAGAATGAGATTGTTTGGCTAATTGTTCCTGTGTAAGGCCTATAACCTTCTTGGCATAAAAATCTGCTGTGGCATTGCCCTCACTAAGGGGTCTGGGCAATCTAGTATGAGCTCTTAAATGTCCTACAAAATAAGGAACTGTATGTTCTCTTAAATTGAGTTGCATTTGCATAAATAACTGCAGAATTTGAGAATTAGCAGTATCTAAAAGGAACAATTTCAAGTAATTGTAAACCATGAGGTATATATTGGCTATCAGTATATAAATTAAAAGCTTGATTTTTTAGCATTTCAAAACCAGCAGCAACAGTGTGTAGTTCAATTACTTGTGCTGAAGCAGGGGAAAACTCAAGAGAATGAACATGTGATCCAATCACATATGCTGTCTGCCCATTAGATGAGCCATCTGTAAATACAGTAAGTGAATTTTCTATGGGCAGCATGCGTAAATTTACAGGAAACACAAAAGCATGCATAGAGGCAAATTGCATCAACTTATCTTTTGGATAATGATTATCAATTTTCCCTGAAAAGTTTGCACATGCAATAGGCCAAATATCAGTAGTTTGCAATAACTAATTTAATTGCTGTTTGGAATAAAGAATATTTCATCAGGTTCTTTCCCAAAATATTTTCTTGATTCTATTCTATAATTCTGTATTTACACAGCTACAGCTTCATAATAGGGTGTTAAAACTTTACTTGGTGATGAAGAAAGATGAATTTATGTTAATGGTTTCTTTTGCCAAAGAACTGCTGTGGGCACATGAGTAGCAATAACGCAAACAGCCAACAATTGATCATAGTCTATATAATGTATCTGTTGTTGGCTAATAGCTTCCTCTACTTTCTGTAAAACTATTAGTCCCACATCAGTTAATTGTTGAGGGGAATTATTATTTGCATCTCCCTTGAGAATATTAAACATAAGTTTAAGTTCTCCTGTGGTAAGCTTAAGATGAGATCTTAGCCAATTAATATCTCCTAACAACTTTTGAACATCATTTAAAGTAAGTAAATTATCCTTTTTTACTTAAATTTTCTGTGCCACAATTTGTCTAGGATATAATTGATGTCCCAAATATTGAAAAAGATATTGCCCCTGAATCTTTTCTGGAGTAACAACCACTCTCCAATATTTTAAAGCTTGTTGTATAAGAGCAAAGGCCTGTAGTAAAACTCCCTCAGAGGGTTCAGCTGATAAAATATCATCCATAAAATGACTAATATACACAGAAGGATGTAAGATCCTAACCTCTTGTATTGAAGCAGCAACAAATTTTTGACACAAGGTAGGACTATTAGCCATTCTTTAAGGCAAAACTTTCCAATGATATTGTTTCATGGGTTCTTTAAAATTACACACAAGCTCATTAAATGCAAACCTCCCACGGTCACCAGGATGCAAAGAAAGAGTATAAAAACAATTCTCTAAATCCATAATAATTCTATAAGCATTTCCTGGAATGGCAGCTAAAGTAGGCAGCCAGGCTGTAATGCCTCTGAAAGTTCCACAGCCTATCAATCCTTCACAGATCTTGCAACAATCTCCACCTGCCGGATTTTTTAATTACAAATGTGTGAATTAGAATCCTGAGCCTGTGATTGAACTGCAAACTGCTGCCAATGGAACAATGGCAGTTTAACTATAATCTTCAAGTTTCCCTTGTAACACCAGAGCACAACCATAACTTTGGAAAGCAACACTCAACCTCCAACAAACAATCCAGTCTCTCCAAAATCACCAAGTGATTAACCCCCATGCTACAAAGTTTGGCTGCCAGTTCCTGCACATGAACGCATGACGGTGCATCCTCTACTACCTCACGAAACAGACACTGCCCTAAATCCTATCTTTTATAAGTCTTGTTTCTAGGATAAGAATTACATAAAATATTACCCAATTCAAACGTATCTTTAAAGATCTGTTTCCCTGGGTTGACTCATGCCACGTGTTGCTGTCTAGAATGAATTACCAGTTTTAAGCCAACTTTCTGTTACCAAAGTTACAAATTTTTAATCATACCCAATAACTTATAAGCCAATAATCTATAGCCAAGACATGCAGAACATATTTATACTTTTAAAACCAGTCAGAAACAAAAATGAAGTAGCTACACATTTACTTATTTAGATCAGACAAAATCTAACGTTTTCTTGTTGTAATTCCAAGAGAGGAGTACCTTGTCACCTCCTGAACCCAAGAATCATGGTCACAGAGAGTTTTCTAGGGGAAACAGCCATCAGCTCCCTTACCATAGAAACTGAGAATCTGCTGGACCCTTTAAGAGCACCTTGTGCAGGCAGTCAGTCCTGGAAGGGCTTCTCCAGTTGTGCTTGTCTCCTAGCTACAGGTGCAGGGCTCCAAAGGCCAATTGAGACTGCTTTTTTCTTTTCTTTCTTTCCTTTTTTTTTTTTTTTTTTTTTAAATATGAAACATAGAGCAACATTTAAGCAATGAAAAAAAAAAAACATAAACTGACAGACACGGACAGATTAGTGCACCAAGAACATACAATACACAGAGAGGAAAGAGAATTAGATGTCCCAAAGGGACTCAGATATCCCACCTAAGAGACCCAGAACTAGAACTAAGCATTTCTCCTGTAGGAGGCAGGATGTCTCCCGACCTTCCTAGGAGAGCTCTGAAACAGCTTACATTCATTTTCCTTCCCTGGATAGTCGGGGAGGATTGCTTTTCTCAAACCCATTCTCTCATGTCTAGGGAGTAAACTATCTCTAGTCAGGGTCCAAAGACTAAAAGCACCTATGAGAATTACCTTTGCTTCTCTAGATTTTAGCATAACTCTAAATACACAAAACACATTTTACCATTACCTTGTCCTTCTACAAGGTTTATTCACCACTGGCCCATCTTTTTTCATCAATAGTTCCTTCTTGAGGAAATCAAGGACAAACATCATTAAGAAATTCAAAGAACTTAATAAGATCCTTTTTCTTTACCCTAGTTCCTTGATCCTTGAGGGACTCCTTGAGACCCTGTAAGAATAAGTCATGCTTACTCAATCCATGTCCCATATTTTCATTGCTCTATCTTACCTCAAAGGATCAGATTCACAGACAGGCGATCTGCAGCGATCACAATGTGTGGATCTCCTTACACAACCTTGGGGAAGCGTGGCAATCCTATGGGTGGGGGGACATCCCTGAGAGAGCAACGTTCAGTCAGACCCCTGTACCCAGGCCCCACATTGGGCGCCAATTGCCCCGGCCTGTGGGGGTTCAGCAGGAACCTGGGAAGGGGGCGAAAGAATGGAGGACTGGGGATGTGAAGAAGGAGAGAAAGTCTATATTCTGATCCAGCTCTCGAAGTTTACTTCAGGACAGCAGCTTAAAAAAGACAGGCAGGTGAGAAGTTTACACATGGCCCAATGCCAACCCACTACCGTAACTGATTTTCAGGAAATACCAGATGTTCTTTCAATGTCTGAGACCTGAGACTGCAGACCCCCTGTCCTTTCTAACCTTGTACCTTAACTGACTAAGCTTCACATAACAGTGGGTAATTTCATGGGTTTGGCTCTTGGAATATCACGGGTTTGGCTCCCGACACAGTTGTATGCTACTATTCCTGACCTAATTTAGTCCTCATCTTAGTTTCTGTTTCCACCTAGTATGTATATGTTCTGAAGGAAATATGTTTGATTCATTAATTCATTTTTGCTTTTTAGTGCTCGCATGCCTAAAAAGAACTAATGGCATAATGTAGGGAATTGACAATTATCTATTAAGTGAACAGTGTTTTAGATTTTTGAAATTGAGGGAAACAAAGTGGCGATCTTTAGGCAACTAGAAATGATAGTTAACTGAATGTATTAGAGGTTCAAGGCTAAGCTGGCTTACTCAACGGTATGTGTGGCCCAGCTGTAGCATCTTACAGAGCCAGCCATTGATCTCAGTCATTTCTTCCTTGCCATGTATTCAAGGTCATTATGTGATAACTGGAAATCACCACAGCAATCAGAAAGTCACACAAATGTGAGATTTGTTCTTCCAGACAACTGGTCATTTAATCTTTACTAAGACAGGATTATGTAAGGAAAATGAAATCTGGCTTCCTGGAAGAGGGCAGAGCCTACTACTATGCATGGTGACATCCCTGGATGGGTGGTCTTGGGTTGTATAAGAAATCAAATTGAGCATGCTATGGGAAGCAAGTTCATGAATATTGTACCTCCATGGCTTCCAACTCAGTTCCTGCCTCCAAGTTCCTGTCTTAATGCCCTGTCTGATGCATGCTGAATGATGCACTGTAAAACTTAAGCAGAAATAAGCCATTTCCTCCACAAGTTGTTTTTTGTTAGTGTTTTATCACAGCAACAGAAACCAAAATAAGACAACTAGTCTATGCTTTTATTGCTTTAGGATCTTGTTAAATAATTTAAGGAACATACTTCAATTATTTTGTTCCATGGAAGACTTTTTTTTTAAAGTGTGTGTGTGTGTGTGTGCGTGTGTATGATTACTTGAGAATTTTAATATTACTTATACTTGTAGCAGAGATTTTGTGGACTTGAGATTACTTCATTTAGAAGATTTGATAGAACTTGCTTTATTTGATGCTGGTATTTCTAGCTATTAGTTCAAATTATTTAGAGGTTCTAAAGCTACTTGGTCACATCTTTAGTTGATTCCATTTCAAGAAGTTATATTTTCTCAAGAATTTGTATATTTTAACAAGTCATTAGTGGCCATATGCATTCAATTTTTTCTACTTTGTATTTGAAAGTTTTACGTCTCTGTCTCTGTCTCTCTATGCCTCTCTCTCTCTCTGTGAATTATTGCCATTTAACATTTAACTTCACCAGGCACACACACACACACAAACACACACACACACATATATAAATATATGTATATTTATATATGTGTATATATATATATATGAAAACTTATCTCAGGTGCTTCAGGCATAGGAACTACTTTGTATGCTTCTACTGTAGCTATGGTGGTTGTCCTTTGCATGGTTCTCTTACTGTATACTTTCCTATACTTTGACATGAACTCGTCTCTTATGCATTGTCTCTCATGGCATAAATTTTTATTGTGAATCTTCTTATTCCTGGCTTTCCTGTTTATCTCCATAAAACTTTTAGTCAGTACTGCAAAGCTCTCTTTCATCTTTTTTTTTTTTTTGAGGGGATTATTCCTTGCAAGTTCACTAATTTCATTCAATTATCTGGTATCTCTAACTTGTGCATGTTTAACCCTCTGCTGTATTTTGCTTATGTGATGTTACAATGTAAGGATATGTGTTTCACTCAATGGCTTAGCCTAATCTCACAAGTTTTGTAGAGTTGTTATGAGAGTGTGAAATATTTTAGCATTTATGTTTTGTTTTTTTTTTTGAGTCATGGGTTATTTAAAAAGTGTTTTTTGTTTCTCAGATTTGTAAGTAGAGTTTGATTAGCTTTGTGTTTGCTGTGAAGTTTTGATTCAATATTATCAGTGTCTAAGAATGAGGTGGTCATTAACAAAGTCAAACTTTGAATTTTATTATAGCAGAAGTTATAGCTGATTATGAGGTTAGACTTCACAAAGGAATCCTGGTGGTCATGGCAAGCATGTGCATTCTCTCATATGGATTGCTCTTTAGCTCAAGCTCTGCCTCTGTGTTAGTTTTCCTTTCTTTTGTAGCTGATTTGATTTTGTATGTGTTATTGATTACTTCCTAGAAGGTACACTAACTTTTTCAATTAAGCTATTTTTATGTTTTCCATATGGACTTGAATTTATTTTATGTGCATACGTGCGAGCACGTGTGTGTGTGTGTGTGTTGCCAGGAAACATGAAGAAAAGGCAAAAAATTATCAGGTGATCTTCCTGAGATGGTTCCATCATAGACTGTATAGTTAATGATGGATTTGCATCTGCAGGCAAGGCCAAGGAGATTTTTTATCTTAGGAAAGATTCCTGCTATTTATATGCCTTTCCTGGTATTATTACATATATATAACAATCACTAAGTATTAGCCTACACTTTTGAGCAGATTTCTGCAGAACAACAAAGATATACTGTCTTGTAGTGATGCTGTATAGACAAATAGATGATTTCTTAATTCTTAATGATGATCATATAAGAATTCCAAATTTATATTAATAATTAAGCTCTTTTATAATATGATTACTATTAAGTCCTTTCTGATATCAAAACTACAATGACAACTCTGCAAGTCTTCAAGTACCATGAGTTAATTGTTTCTGAGATAGCAAGCAGGCACCTATAGCTTATAGTACATTCCAAGAGGTTATAAAACCACTAACCTTAGGTCATAAAAGGGAACTAATAATTTACTATAGGTGCAAGGATAGAAGATAAAATATTGACTATGTTTATCTATACATAACTTCACTAATAACTTAGTAACAAAATTACGGTTTTTAACTCTCCATGAACCTGTAGATGTAGTGACAGATGATGAATGTTTAGCCAGATAATTACTCCTAATGGATATGCATGTAAACATTTTCTATTGTAAACTTCTTATTCGATTTATGAATTAAATTTATGCATAAACTTGTGATAAACCTTTTACCCATGTGATCACATATCTGAAAGATGTCTAAGTGCTGAGGACAAAGAGAGGAGAGGACCCTTATTCCTCTTTTCTTAGGCACCCCCACCCCTACTTTTTAGAGAACTTTCATAGGAATCATTTTAGAACTTAGAAATAAAGGCTAAAATCACTTTCAGTGTATCCCTTTTTCTTCCTGAGACTTCAACTAGTAGAATTAGAGCCACAGTTCAGTTCCTTTTGAGACACAACAAAAGATACATCACTTAATTCCCCACCTTTAGGCTACAGGTGTTAATTGCTTAAGCTAGCAGCTTTTAACCCTCAGAATGAGTAAGAAAGTTTTTAGGACATTTTAGAATTTATCAACATGCATTCAGTATCTAGTTAGAAAACTAGAACTTCTAGAGACCATCAGTCTTTAAAGCTACATCTAAGTCCATCTCTGTGTCTTGTTTCCAACCCACTCCAGGCAGGGAGGCCCCTGGCAGTCAGAGGACAACTTGTAGGTTTCATGCCTTCCACCTTGTGTGTTCCTAAGATCAAACATAAAATCTCAGGTTTGGTATTAAGCACCTTTTCCTGTGAAACCATCTCCATGGCCTGAATCTCAGTGTTTGAGCATGTACATTGACCTTATATCTTTTATGGATGTTACAACATATTTGTATGTATATACATCTACTGGTAAATCAGCACTGCAAATTAGACTTGTGGTTATGAATACTAAACAAGTGCCTTAACACTAATCTGTTCTCAGTTGTAAATCTTAATCATGAATAATGCTTCATGGCACAAGTCCTACTTTGTCTGTTACAAATGTAGTCACAGTGATTGTCCTTACACTGGTTTTACCTGTTGCTTTTCCTCACTTTCTTGACATTAACATGTCTGTCTCAATGCATTTTCTTTTATGAGATATAGGTTATTATAGATTAGTTCTTTTTTTCTGTTGTTTTCATGTGATTGATTTTAATTAAATTTTTATTTTTATTTTTCTAAAAGTCATATATTGAGTTTTTATTTTTAGTGACTTTCCTTAAAACATTAACATAAACAACCGATTTAATACTCTCTGAAGGTTACTATTTTCTTTAAAAGTTTATTATTCTTTATTCTCTTTTTATATAATAAAAGATCTTTCAAATGATTTAAAACTAGCTAATTCCCTCTTAAACACTGTCTCTATTTTGGCTTTATTTTGAACTCCTAAAATAAATTATTAGTTGGAAATAGTGTTTGTACCCTATCAGGTTTTACCCTTTTTCTTGGCTCACTGTCTTAGTTAGATTTAGTCGTCAACTTAGTATAGCCTAGAGCAGTGGTTCTCAACTGTCCTAATGCTGCGGCTCTTTTAATACAGTTGCATGTGTTATGGTGACCCCACAACTATAAAATTATTTTTACTGATACTTCAAAACTGTAATTTTGCTACTGTTATGAATTGTAATGTAAATAGTTTTGGAGATAGAAGTTTGCCAAAGGAGCCACAACCCACAGGTTGAGAACCACCGCCAGACTATGTTCATCTGAGAGGAAGGCCTTGACGAAGGAATTGCCTGGGTCAGACCGACATTTGGAAACATCCATGGGGGATTGTCTTTATTATTAGTTAATGTGGGAGGATGCAGCCCGTTATGAGTAACGTCACCCATGGTTTCAGCTGTACTGTTTGGTTGTCAATACATTTGCGTGTCAGAGGTTGTGCTGGGTAGGGTAGCAGGCAGTCCTGACTTCAGGTCTCTGCATTACATTCCTGCCTTGACATCCTTCAATAATGGACTGTGACTTGGAAGTACAAGATGAAGTAAACTCTGTCATCTCCTAAATTTCTTTTGGTCAATGTTTTAATTTGTTTGTTTGCTTTTGTTTTTAAAGATTTATTATTTTATGTATGAGTACACTGTTGCAGAAGAAGGTATCAGATATCATTACAGATGGTTGTGATCCACCATGTGGTTACTGGGAATTGAATTCAGGACCTCTGGAAGAGCAGTTAGTGTTCTTAACCGTTGAGCCATCTCTCCAGTCCCTGTGGTCAGTGTTTTAAAACAGCAACCTAGAAGTAACTAATAACCCACCACCATTGCTTTATCCCCTTCTTCAACAGGGTTATCATATTTGTTCATAATGTATTTGTGGTTTTTTTTTAAATTCCACTGTGCTATTGCATATTCTTTTATTTTTGTTTGTAAACATGTTTATTTTTATCAGCAATTTTGAGTGATGCTTTGTCTTAGACAGGATTTTTAATCAATGGTTACTTTCTAAGAATATTTGCAAAATGCTACTTTCCATCTTTCATATAACTATTAAGCAATCTCCTTGCAGGTGTTATCTTGCTTTTGTGATTAATCTCCTTTTTCTATTTGAGTCTGTGATCTCCTTATGGACAATATATTCAATTACTGTGATCAGTTTTGTTCCTTATAACTAGCCTAAATTATTTTGTTAGAAAAATCACTTAGTTATATGAGATTTATATGATGTGTGTTTCTTTATCATCCCCTTTATTAAATATCTTTATAAAAGCTATTTTATATTTCAAATAGCATTTTTAGACAGAGTAGAATTTTCATCTTTTCATTTGGTAAAACTCACAAAACCTCAGAACCAAACCTGCTGGTGCCATGAGTGTAATACCAGCATTTAGGAGGCAGATGCAGGTATGTCTCTGTAATTTCTGATGATTTACATGGTAAGTTCTAGCATAGCAAGGGATACATAGTGAGAACTGGTCTCAAAAATAATCTCTATGTATTCTCATATTAGAGATATTATATAAAGAAGAATGAATTCAGTGAGCTTTAAGTAAAAAACAAAACCAACAATGAAAAATCATTGTAACAGTAAATATAAATTTAATAAGCTAATTAATAAAGCCAAATCAAGGCCAATACAATTGTCATATCTCTAGTGTAACTTACACATACATACATACACATATAAACACAACACACACACACACACACCATCTCATATGTGGATATACACACAGAGAAAGAAATAACAAACAGTTCAGAGGCAAATACGAATGTATTTTGGTTTTTAATGCCTTTCAGTATTAAGTTATTTTAGGTACTTACTTCATAAGCTGTACATGTCTTTAATTGGTTCAGTCACACCATAAAACTAAGCCAAGAACATCTTTGTTCTATGGACATATATATGTGGGAAATGTATAGATCTATAGATGTAGATGTAGATATAGACCAGGCAGATAGATAGATGATAGATAGACAGATAGATGAAAGAGAGAGAGGTATTTGTAGAATTAGTATGGCTATGTTCTGTGTTTTTCAGCTTATTGTGCTATTGACTTAATGATAATCAAGAATCTTTTATACATGAGGTGGAAGGGAATGGATGCTGTCTATCAATTGAGATTATTCAAAGCATTTCCGTTTGCATAGACAATGGTTCTATGAATCACCTACTAACTTTGATCTATTGTCTTTATGATATGTATTCTCATTTGTGCAATTGGCTCTAAATACATGCTGACTAATGTATCCTACTAGCTTGCTTACCAAAAGCTTCAAATATGTTATTAGATAAATTAAGGTCCGAGCTCATAAAGTCTGGACTCATGTGTCTCTTTTTATTAATATCATTAACTTTATCATCTGTCAAGTCATTGTGAAGAAGTTCATTAACTACCTTCATGAGTGTTGTAAGTATCATGAAGTGAAGTAAATCATAAAGTTTCCTATATTTATGGAAATTAATATATGCAAATAAAGAACTATATTATGCTCACTCTAAACTGGAAATCATGAACATGTCCCTAAGAGACCTCCTAAATCTGTGTAGGAAAGATAGAAAGGGCAACTCAGATAAGGTGATCCTCGAATAGAGGATTTAAGTATTAAAGATACTTCAGATTTTCTAGGATAAGAAGGTGAAGAAGAGAATTCATGAAGAAGAAGAGCCAAGAACTACTATCATTTCAGGACTATAAAATGCAATGCATTAGGGGAGGTGTGAAAGAAGGCTGACTAAGTAAAGAAAGACCAAATCACCAAGAGGTTTGTATGCATGGTCAAGGTATTTATTTTACTGCATACCATAAATATACTTTGAAAGGTAAGCAAGGGGAAAAAAGAAAGAAAAGAATGCATGTTCTAATACTTTGGGACTGGGTTCTACAATTTTGCATTTTTATTGGTTGTAGGTTTTGCAGTGGTCTTCTTCTGTTGCCAAAAGAATGTAGTTAAGTGTATTAGTCAGGGTTTCTATTCCCGCAAAAACATCATGACCAAGATGCAAGTTTGGGAGGAAAGGGTTTATTGAGCTTATACTTCCATGCTGCTGTTCATCATGAAAGGAAGTTTGGACTGGAACTCAAGCAGGTCAGGAAGCAGGAGCTGATGCAGAGACCATGGAGGGATGTTCCTTACTGGCTTGCTTGCTTCTCCTAACTTGCTCAGCTGGCTTTCTTCTAGACCCAAAGATTATCATCCCAGGTATGGTACCACTCACAAGGGGCCCTCCCCACTTGATCACTAATTGAGAAAATACCTTACCATTGGATCTCATGGAGGGAGGCATTTTCTCAACTGAAACTCCTTTCTCTGTGATAACTCCAGCTTGTGTCAAGTTGACACCAAACCAGCCAGTACATTAAGGCTTATGCTTGTTTAGTAAAGCGATAGTTGTAGGTTTTCAATTATCCATAATTTTACTAGCTGTTAGAAGGTATCTAAGTTTCCATTACCAGGCATGATGTCCTCTTGTTGCTGGACCTAAGGCTCAGGAATCATTGTAGAAGAGAGGACAGAAAGAATGTAAGAGCCAGGGGATCAAGGAGTTAGCTATGATACTGTGTCTCCTAATAATGTCAGAAGACATACTCCTAAAGTCTCACCAACATGACTGCATAAACAAGGACACAACAGTAGGCATGCCCTATCAGTCAGGGGAAAGCCCATGACACTGAACCCCACATAAAAAACTTATAGACAACTAAGAAATGCTGAAAGCTTGAGAAATAGTCTCCCCAGGAATGAGCACACTGATTGGTAATCTAATATCAAATAGTCAACCATTAAATCATACTTAAAAGTAACACTATACAGACTGAACATGTTTTATTTATGTGTTTGTGTGTATGTGCAGATATGCACACACTGTGACAATTAATGAAAAAAAGAAAAGAGGCCATGAATTTAAAAGAGAGCCAGGAAGGGTATATGAGAGGGTGCAGTAGGAGGGAAGGGAAAAGGGCAATGCATAAGTATAATCTCAAAAAAATAAATGATTTAAAAAAGTGGATATTTAATAGTATTGTGAGAAGTAGATTGGAGAGATCCTGGATATTTTTCTACTTCTCCATCAAGGGGCATTTTAGCCAAGTGGCTGGTGTCATGTGCTTAGACACCCTGTCAATAGTAATAGACATATTAGTTAAATAAATCTTTCTCAAGAACAGAGCCTCAGATATTTTACTGTATCAGTGCAAATTGGCCAATGGAGATATTATATCATTTGAAAACAGGGTGATTTTTATGAGGTTTTATACCACAATAGTGAAGGAATCAGCGAAATAGAGTTTACATCTAGAAAGCATTTTGTATATTGTAATTTAGAAAATGTTTTAAAGTTTCAGGGATATTGGAAAAGAGAGTTGCAAGATGTGAATAAACACAGGCCTGCCTTGAATATAGGAAAGAATTTCAAAATAGAAGACAGCCATCATCCATGCCAGATGATGCAGCTGGTTTAACATAGGAATAAAAGCTGCTTGTGAGCTGGGGAAATGAGAGTCCATTGGTGACTTTAGTGGACCGAGTTTCCAAGGTCTGCTGGGCCCAGATTACAGTGGTTTGAAATGTGGCTTGCTAGTGAGTTGGGGAGAGCAGTGTGCAATTATTCATCAAGGAATGTTTGTAGAGAGAAAAGGAGCCCAGTGCCAGTGCTCTGTTTCCCTCTTAAGATGGTAAAAATTGTTTTCCTTGTGGAGAGCAGAGACTCAAGCAAGAAACAAATGCTGGAGAAACAGGAAAGATGATATACTTGCTGGACTGAGGTCTAGGAGAACATCAGGGACATGATTGCCAGAGCATCTGCAGCTGAGTACATTCAGAAGCGCATGCAGGTCAGCTGGGATGAGGGCTTCACCACAGGCCATCTCTGCATGCAGTCTCAATGTGCCCTCACATGGGTGGTTCCTGCCTACACAGAGTGAGGCAGGTGGTTGCCATGGATGAAGCCTCTAGTACATCTGCAGTTCTTATGTAACTAATGGAACTTATCCAGAATTGAAATGCTCAGTCTCCTCAAACCCAGCTGGTTGGACTATGTTGAATATTGAGGACAGGGTGGTGAGATGTTTCAATTCTTCAAAAGAAGCCAGAAGCTTGGATTTTATGGGAGACATCCTGATTTTTATTTTGGTTCACATGGGGAAAGCATAAGCCAAGCTCAGCAAAAACCCATCTGTATGCCAGACTTGGTCTATGAACTACCAATTTCAATCACTGCTATGAAAAAAAGAGAGACTGTAGTCGTGGAGGTAGTAAATATCATGCATGAGGTGGTAGCAGATACCTCAGCAGGTTGGTCCAGAGATCCTCACTCACTGAATCAGGAAGGCAAACGCACAGGGAGGCCTCTTAAAGATCAGCAGAAGATGAGCTAGCCAGATGGCTTGGTGGGTAAAGGCTCCTATTACTAAAGCTGGCGACTTGAGTTTTATTCCTGGGCCCCAAGTGGTGGAAGGAGAGAACAACCTTCCTCAGGTTGTCTGCTTACCTCCACAGGTGTGTCTTTGCATTTATGTATACCTCGCATACCCACACATGCAGACAATAAAAATAATTAAAAAACAAAAGTAAGATGGTAATCTGTCTGTCTTATTCATTGTTCTATGGGAAGACAACAACAGAAAAAAGAGGGCAGGATATCCTTCAGATAAAATAGGGTGTTTCCGTTCGTTTCCTTCTTGGTCAGACACCTGCATGTCTGGATAACCGTAATGCTTACACCCTCTACTTTTCAAACACATGTAATGTCTTACTCAACTATCACCAGTTTTCTTTGCTTCCTCTCTGTTTCCTTGGTCCAAAGCCTTGAGGGGAGTCTCAACAAATGGAACTTGTTTGAATTCTCATGGTAAAAAAAAAAAAAAAAAAAAAAAAGACAATCTAATCCAACTTCTTGCTTCACTTCTACCTTTTCTGATGAAAAGGATGCTGGTCTCTACGTTTTAAAATGGAGTTTTATTTCCTCCATGTTGTAATCTCTTTGGCCCAGTGTCTGACCTGGAAAGTATGGAAATAATGTGAAGTTAACATATTGAAAGAAGCATTCTTAGATTAGCCATGTTTTGTTTGGAGAACGTATGACTCTGCCTGGAGATAGCATAGGAAGGCAGTTCCTTTATGGTGTGGCACGAATATCGTGGCATTTCCTGAACAAAACAGCTTCATGGCTTCTTGGAGAGATTGTGTCTGGAGAAAACCTGCAAAAAGTTGTTTTGTAAACTTCACAGAAACTTGAG
This sequence comes from Rhynchomys soricoides, assembly GCA_019843965.1. Classification (NCBI taxonomy): domain Eukaryota; kingdom Metazoa; phylum Chordata; class Mammalia; order Rodentia; family Muridae; genus Rhynchomys; species Rhynchomys soricoides. Next base: position 1,842,666 of record JADRCH010000241.1, read on the forward strand.
ATAAAGAATGCCATTTTTGGCTTCAACTGCAGCCCATGACTTAAGGAGTACCATGTGTGTATTTAAAAAGATTTAGGAAGGAAACACTTAGTCCTCTGTATACTGAACTCTATGTGTAAATCTTTAGTAGAAAACATCCAGTTTTAGCAGATTTTTGTCTTTGTAGGTAATTACAGTTCCCTCTCTTTTGTGGGATAATTTATATGCATTGTTAGGAACAAAGATACAAAGAACACATGGATAGTGCCACCAGGAACCTCCAAAGGCCCCGTGTGTCCTTTGTGAAGAGATCTCCTTAGTTATCTATAGAATGAATAGATGTAAGATTTGATGCATAGAAATATTTTCTTACTATTTTTGAAATTTGGGTTATGCCTCATTTAGATTATATTAAGTACTCTTATTAAATTTTACTTGCTTACATTTTGTTTTATGTGTTTATTTTGTGTAAATATCTGTAAGTGCAGTTTGTGCATGTATGTTGGTAGAGGCCAGAGGAGGGTGTCAGAAACACTACAACTGGAGATACAGACAATTAGGAGCCATATGTGGGGCTGGGAACGGAGAGTAAGTATTGTAACTCTGAACCATCTCTTCAAGCCCCTACTAGACACTTTAATGCATAGCACTGAGGCATCTTGACAATTAATTGATATGTTTCAGTTTCTCTCCACAAGTTTCTCTACTTGAAAGTAGTCGGGCCTGTTGGTTTTCCACTTGGCTGCTAAACTCATTTACCTGTGTGCATACAGAAAGGTTGTATTCTACAGGGACTACAGGAAAGGCTTTAAATCTTTTCTACAATCTTCTTAGACATTGTTCTATAGAACACCAATACAACCCAAGATGTTAAGGAGGTCTGCCAAGAAGTTCAAATAATCAAGTAAGTTGAGGAAACACAACATTTTGAGGTCATGTATCAGGAACTGCCTTAACAAAGAGAGTTTATTAAGGGCTTTGTGAGAAATCCACCAATAAAAGAAATGTGTTCAATTTAGCTTGTTCGAACACTCCCCATATTTTGATCATGGGATCTCTTTCCGGTGGTATTAAGTGTTCTACCCAAAAGGCTTAGAAAATGCTTCCCTGCACTGGTGATAGCTCTTAACATAGTATATGTCAGATTGAACAATTATGAAAACAGAAATATAATAAGAAATTTGGATGTCACTTCTTTCCTGATGAATGAAAGCCTTAAGTCTGTTTCTCTAAAATATGCAATCATCTTCAAAGTATGTGAGACACATGAGGGTTAGTTGAATGACCTAACCGGACTCTTCCCAATGTTTAATTTTGTGAGCCAAAACAGACATTGTGCACTTTGGAAAGTAATGGAATAACTACAACTACTCCTTTATTGGACATTTCCATGCTGTCTGTGCCAAATTAAAAGTTCCTAATGATACACTGCTTTGTCTTTATACAAATGGGCTTTACTTTTAACAAAAAGGACAGACCTTAAATATTGGCAGAAAGTTGTCTCTCAACAGACTTATATAGACCACAGAGTATGAAACATTTATGATATTGCAAAATTGGATATTCCCTGTGCCAACATGATATGAAGTAAAGAACAACAACAAAATAAGAGCCTCACATTTCTCTTTCTATTGGCTCCACATACAGTGTTTTCCCACAGAGCAGTGAAATATGTATAGAAAACACATGAACGAATCTGTTGAGTACTGGCAGGTATACTCTATTCCTTAAAAGTAATAATATGTTCCCAAAATGTAAAAGTTGTGTAGGTAAACCACAAACAGACTAACATACATGGCTAGGAAATCAGCATTAAATTAAGATTTTCAATTGCTTTAAAATCTATTCTATTCTATTCTTTTTTTTTGATACTTTATTTACATTTCAAATGTTTCCCCCTTTCCAGATCTCCCCTTTTGGTACCTCCCTATTCCCTCCTCCATCTCCCATCTTCTATGGGGGTTTTCTCACACCCACCCACCCACTCTCGTCTTCCCTCCTTGACATTCTCCTATACTGGAGCATCTAACACCCTCAGACCCAAGGGCCTCTCCTCCCCCTGATGGCTAACAAGACCCTCCTCTGCCACATATATGGCCAGTACCATGGATCCCTGTATGTGTATTCCTTGGTTGGTGATCCAGTCTCCAGGAGCATCAGGAGGTCAGGCCAGTGGACACTGTTGCTCCCTCCATGGGGCTGCAAACTCCCTCAGATCCTTCAGTCCCTTCTCCAAGTCCTCCATCTGGGACCTCACGCTCAGCCCAATGGTTGCTGTGAAGAGACTCTTGGTATTCCAAACTTTTGGGCTAATAACCACTTATCAGTGAGTATATACCTTGTTCATTCTTTTGTGACTGAATTACCTCCCTCAGGATGATATTTCAAGTTCCATCCATTTGCCTAAGAATTTCATGAAGTCATTGTTTTTAATAGCTGAGTAGTATTCCGTTGTGTAAAAGGACCACATTTTCTGTATCCATTCCTTTGTTGATGGACATTTGGGTTATTTCCAGTTTCTAGCTATTATAAATATGGCTGCTATGAACACAGTGGAACATGTGTCTTTATTACATGTTGGAGCATCTTCTGGGTATATGCTCAGGAGTGGTATAGCTGGGTCCTCAGGTAGTATTATGTTCATTTTTCTGAGGGTCCGCCAAACTGATTTCCAGAGAGGTTGTATCAGCTTGCATTCCCACCAGCAGTGGAGGAGTGTTCCTCTTTCTTCACATCCTCTCCAGCATCTCCTGTCACCTGAGTTTTTGATCTTAGCCATTCTGAATGATGTGAGGTGGAATCTCAGGGTTGTTTTGATTTGCATTTCCCTGATGACTGAGGATGTTGAACATATCTTTAGGTGCTTCTCAGCCCTATGAGTTTCCTCAATTGAGAATTCTCTGTTTAGCTCTCTTCCCCAATTTTTGATAGGGTTATTTGGATCTCTGGAGTCTAACTTCTTGAATTCTTTGTATATATTGGATATTAGCCCTCTATTGGATGTAGAATTGGTAAAGATCTTTTCCTAATGTGTAGGTTGCCGTTTTGTCCTATTTACAGTGTATTCTATTCTATTCTAGTCTGTGTATGCATGTTTACATACATGTCTGTGCACTACAGGCATGCAGTACCTCCAGAGGCCAGAAGAGGGCTTCTAATCCCCTAGAAGCCCTGACTAAGACAGGTAGATTCTGGAGCTTGTTAGCCATCCAATCTAGCCAAATATGAGAGGCCCACTGTCTTAGTCTGGGTTTGTATTCCTGTACAAAACATTGTGACCAAGAAGCAAGTTGGGGAGGAAAGGGTTTATTCAGCTTACACATCCACACTGCTGATTATCACCAGAGGAAGTCAGGACTGGAACTCACACAGGGCAGGAACCTGGAGGCAGAGAACTGATGCTGAGGCCATGGAGGGATGTTACTTACTGGCTTGCTTCCCCTGGCTTGCTCAGCTGGCTTTCTCATAGAACCCAAGACTATCAGCCCAGGGATAGCACCACCCACAAGGGGCCCTCCCCCCCTTGATCACTAATTGAGAAAATGCCTTACAGCTGGATCTCATTTCTTCAAAGCAGGCTCCTTTCTCTGTGATAACTCCAGCTTGTGTCAAGTTGACACAAAACCAGCCAGTACACCCATGTTTGGTGAAAGACTGTGTCTCAAAGTCTATTGTGGAGACAAAGAGGTCATCAGACAACATCTAGCCTCCACATTCACATGTATGCACACATACCTGTATTTACATATATATATGTATATATACATATAGATAGATAGATAGATAGATAGATAGATCGATCCATACCATGGGTTAAGGAAAATCAGGCTGTATCATATTGTAGTCGTGTGTGTGTGTGTGTGTGTGTGTGTGTGTGTGTGTGTGTATGTGTGTGTGTGTGTGTGTGTGTGTGCATGTCTGTCAACTCTGAGATGAGCTGTTAAAGAAAAATAACTGCATATGAAAATCTATCAGTGAACCCATCTTCCTGTTTTACATACATACACATGGAGAGGAAGGGATGAGGGAGAGGAAGAAAGACAGAGAGAGAAAGATGAATAACATTAGAAGGGAGAGTTTTTTAGCTTATTCTTTGGTCATTAACAAGTCCTTGTGGGAATCCAGAGTTTCCTAAATAATCATGATTCCAAGGTGTGCTCAGCTCATCAGAAATGCTTCCGTGCTGGGACTGAAGGCAGGCACCACCATGGCCAGCTTTAAAAAATTCTTTCATTATATTCATTCCACCCTTGAGTACATCAGGTCCTTCAGGAATGTTATATACATATATTTAAGGATATTGGAAGAAAAACATTATTGAGCTATGGTATTGATACTATATATCTGCAGAGGACAGCTTCCTCTGACTCCACCCATCCATTTGGTCTAACAACCTCTCCCAATGGTCTTTCTCCCTTCTTAATCTTTATGAGTGGAGGCCTCAGACTCTCAAGTGACTCTTCCACAGAGGAAGCTATTTGAGTTTAGTAAACCTCCCTGCTCACAGGGTTATAATGTCCCTTTCCTCACACTGCTATCTCTGTTGAGCAGAGCATTTGGTTCCTCTGAAATGACCTGTTGGGAGGGAAAACTTGAATGCTCAGAACAATCGAAGTTTCTCCCCAACTCTTGCATTTTTTCACGGAAATACCAAAAGATCCTCATTCCCTGATCATTCACCCGCTTGGGACTCTGTAATTAATTGCCTGAGGTCACATGCACGTAAGTGATATGTGCCATTTCACAGCTTAGCAGGTAATGATCTCTAACAGGAGTGGTTCAGGTCCCTGGAGTGTACATCACAAAGCTCCGAATTCTCTCCCTTTCCTCAGTCACCAATTCATGTGTTTATCTGTTACAAAGCCAGCATTCATTATCTGGAATATTAAATTCCTCAAACAATAAAATAAACCGGCAGTCAAGTGCTTCCATAGAGTTTTGTCCTGTTAGATAATGTCATGTTTGTCAATTTCGTTCATAATGGGACATAAGTGTTCACAGCCCCCTGCACACTCACCAATAGTCTGGGGATGTGGTATCACATGGGAATGTGCATTAGTACTCAGAAAAACTGTGCCAGTGGGCATGGTTTGCCATTCTGTTTACCTTCACGAAAATCTTACTCACAGACAGATGGTTTTTTCTTCCTATTTTTGGGATTTGGCCTGAGGGATTTTGCAAATGTACACTGTGGATTGATTCCTGGCACCTGCATGCTAGTACCCGAGAGATGAGCATCTTGTATAATTTAGGCAGACATAGTGAAATTTTACAGCTCCCCAGCATTCCTTAGCAATGTGCAATGAGCTTTGTCTTGAGTACAATGAGCTTGTCTCACCTGGAGCTCCTCTGTTTACCAACATTTTCATAGGGTGAAAAAGATTGAGTCACATAATGATACTTAAATATATGAGTAGGTTTCCAGAAGAGTAATGCTTGCTTTTGGGTAAAGTGGCCCATGTGGACAAAGGAAGAGACTGATTGTGCATCTCACTAGTGACAGGAGGGAGTGGCCTGAGCAGAAGCAGCAATGGTCTTTGGGCTGTCAAGTCTGATGGCAGGTTTTACCTAAAAGCTGATAGATGTGTGACCAATTGTACCTCAGGCATCGGTTGTTGAGGGTCCTCATATGTGAGGTGGGGATAAGAATTTCTGCTTTCCTTCTTCATATGGCTGTGTTAAATCATAAATAGAAAACATGCATGGACATGCTGATGAGGTGTGACACCAGTGTGTTATGGTGGTTAAATGAGGATCATTAGCAAAGTGTCGTGAACCAAACTTGAAGAAGCACAAATTTGCACATGTTTAATTTCTTGAGATAGAGACAACATAGCAAAGCTATAGGAACAGGAAAGTTCTCACTCTGCACCCCCACACTTGGGATCATCCCCTTAACACTTTCAAGCTCCTATGGGGCTTCTAACCTCCTGTCCAAAGCACAGGTTTGGGTCTGCTCAACTCAGCTCTTTTAGATTGAAAAAAATAGATATTTTTTTTTTCTAGAGAAACTTTCAAAGAGGGAAACAAGTATCCCTTACACAGACAGAAGTCACATGATATAGATCATACAGTTTCTCCTGAGCTGGATTTAATTAGAAGTTGCTGGAAGTATTTGGCATGCAGGCAGCTGCTGTCAGGTCTGCACAGCATTTCCCAGGCCTGGAACAGCTGTATGTAGTTTTCTTTCTCTTTCCAACTAGACCTAAGTAGAAACCTGTTCTGTTCTGGCATGGCTTTGCAGTTATTCTCGTGAACTAATCAGATCAGCTTAGAGACTACATGAGAAAGATTTGAGTGTTTTATATCGAAATAATCCTTTACCCTTACTTTGGTGACGCTTTCTCAGTGTGCTTTCAGTGTGAGCTTGTGAAAAGTTTTGTAGGGAATATTTCAAGGGACGGGAAGATGGCAGAGTCCATAAAGTGCTAACTGCCCGAGCAAAGTGGAACTGAATTTCAGTCCCTAGTAGCTGGGTAAAATGTTGGATGTGGTTGTGTGCCTCTGTAATGTTAGACCTGAGGAGGTGGAGGGAGACTCTTCACTGGAGTTTACTGGTAAGCTAGTCTTGACAGGTAGATAAGCTTCTGGTTCAGTGAGAGACAATGTTTGAAAAAACGAGGTTGAGCAGTGATAGAGCAAAATACCTGGGATTGACCTTTGGTCTCCACTTGCATGTTACATACTTGCATGCATATCACTGTCCCCATGTGCACACACATGAACAAGTGGTAATGTAATCATCATACATACATACCTACATACAATTAAAAACAGGTAACTAAATACTTTAACATACCCTGAAAGTGGTTGAAGAGGGTCACTCAACTTTCAGTGGTAAACCTCGAAGACCCTTAAACTCCTATGAGCTGGCACATTCTTTAGCCTAGGTGGTCAGAGAGTGATATTAAATGTAAGAGAAGAGGAAGGGTGTGGGCAGGTTCTGCTACCCAGTTGGTAGGTTCTACAGAACCTTGGTCGGTGGTGAATTCCAGGGAAACAGAGCCTTCTCTGGGTTCTTAAGGAAACAGCTTTCCTTAATTGGGGTAATAAGGGCTATATAAACCTTGGGGAGAGGGTAGGAGTTTGGGGGGTGAGTGTACATTATTGGATAACGCTGAGGTGCTGGAAATGCTTCATTTGCATGAAGAGGAATTCCAGGTGCTGACTGGACAAATCCTTATAGGAAGTGAGGAAGATAAATCTGTAATTTGGCCACCAGGCTACATGACTACCTTAATGGTGGCAGAGGTGGGGGGTCATCCAGTCTAAGTGAGCTGGGATATGCAGACCAGAGCAAGGAGGAAGACAGTTTTACTCCTGCCCATCTCAGGATGAGATTTTTGGGGTTTGGACCCATTTCAACTTTACTCCTGCTCCTGACTGGCAACCCAAGCTGGCAGATTTCCCTCCCCACAGAAGGGGTCCTTCAATCTGTACTTACTGAAAAGTCAGATGCCCAGTGACATGGTAGTTCTTGCCTTAGATCTCCCCCAGGCAAACCAATGGGTTATCACAGTTGCAAGCAGGGATTAGATATTTCTTAGTGTAGTCTCTAAGAGGGGAACCAAACTCTAAACACATGCTTTACTGATGATCAACACAGTCACTCAAGTGGACACACAGAATGTACATGTGTGAGAGAGTAAGATATTCTCTGAAGGCTTATGGGCACTATGGTCTGCTGCTACAGGAGAGGTACCAACTCTGACCATTTAAATCTTCTCCCCCAAAACAATTCTAAATGTGGACAAAAGGTTAACTAGCTTTGGAACTCTTGCATTTGGTCAAATGCAATCTACTGAGAAGGGGCTGTTCAGGAAAACAAATGGACCTTTGTTCAGACCTGTGAATCTATGATTCTATTCTCAGGCCTATTCTTTTTATTTGTCTGTTTTTACTGTCTCCCTTTGAGTGTGGTCTCCTGTGGTCCGGACTGGCATCATAATTGCTGTGTATCCAGAGGTTTCCTGAAACCCTTGATCCTCTTAAATCTGCCTTTTAAGTGATGGGATCACAGGTGTGCACTATGCCTGGTAATATTTCTTTTGTGTCAGTTTGGGGTGGGGGATTGTTGGCAAATGCATCCAGGTGCTCATACATGCTAGGCAGGTACTCTACCTCCGAGTGATCATCCTAGCTTGCCCAGGTGCTCTTCCTATCTCCCACTATCATGTGGCGGTGCAACCAGCAAAGGGGGACTATCATAAACTCCACCAGTTTAATTACCCCTGAAGACAGAGTGTGTTAGTTCATTCTAGCTGCTGTAATATATCATAGATGATGTGGCTTACAACCATACAAATTTACTTCTTACATTACCACAGGCTATGAAGTTTAAGACCAGGCAGGCTGAGTGTCCAGTGAAGTACTGGTTCCTTACTCAGAGTCCTGAGGGTCTATTGAGGAGTGAGGAAGAAGAAAGCATGTGGGGGAGAGTAACCAAAATGAATTATGCATTTAAAAAGTCATATGGAAACCTACTAGGCTGTAAACTAGTTAAAGAGCACAATTTAAAAACAATCTTTGAATAGATATACCACGGATTGGATGGATAATGCTGCTCACGGTAATCATCGGTTATTAAGGTGTCACACCAATCCCAGGTGTGAGCTGCCTCCCTATGAATTGTTGGTCATGAAGGTCCCAAGGACCAATGAAAGAATACTAGTTCCTGACATTGCTATGGTGTCCCTCCATAGCTAGTCAGTAAGACTTTATGACTGAGGAGACTTTGTTTGCAAGATATAGAGAAATCAAAATGCAACTGAGTGGAAGCTTCATCCTTGTTAGATATCTTGTAGCACCAGAAGGTACTGGACAAGCTGGTGGGAGAGTACAATATCAAAAGCCTTACTCGATTATGAACTAAACTATCAACCTACCAAGCTAGTGGCCATTCAGGTTACAAGCTGGCAAGGAATCCAGCTGTGTTCTTCTCATGTTCTGAAAGTTTAAAAGAGGCTGAATTCAAAAGTGATCGTCATTAGGACTGCCTCCCAAAACTCAGTGATCCTCTTCTGGATCCATAAATATTCAGTTTCCAGCTGTGCCTGTGCTGTGGTGAGGCCTGAGGACCAACAGTGGCCAGTGAAGTGCAAACTGAACTATTTAATTCCAAATCAATAGCTTTCAGAATGCCTTTTCTCTCCAAAATGTGCAACATTTGAAACATAGCTGTGTCATCAGCCTGACTTAGTGAGCTATTATGCAGGACTCAAGGCTATTGCCAACTTCTGTTGTGTACAGTGTGAAGGAGAAATGTCCCTTCTCTCTGTCTCTCCCTCCTTCATCCCTCTTTTCTGCCCCCCTTGCCCATCTTGTCTTTTTGTTTGTTTGTTTTGGGCCAGCAGACTTTGGAATTGCTTGTTACTAAAACACTTCTCACTGCAAACTGACACAGTCTTTCTGCAGAGGGCGAGCAAGCAGGACTCCTCATTTTCTGAAACACATTATGCTCAGGAGTCTATGGGAAACCAGGGCAGAAGAGAATATTTGGTCCATGCTTCATGAATTAAAGCAACATGCTTTTGCTTCAAGTCAGAGAAGTAAATATTTTATGTAAAATTAAATAGCAGTATTTGGATCCTGGCAGCTTTCTCCTAAGGCTAAATTGGAGATGGTGCCAAGTTCACACTCATGGAATTAATTGCCTGCACAACTTTCAATACAAGGTATCAAAGACATCCACATTAGCAACCTGTGTTAGATGAAGCTTAACACATGGCTGCAGTTTTCAAAGTCTTCTACGAAATGAACCACTCAAGAGTTCACTGTGTGTATGAATACAGGTGGAAAACAGAAATTAGAAGAGCTCTTTGCATTTATTTCTTCTAATTCTCTATCTAGGAATACAGACAGACAGGTCTTTGCTTTTCAGATTCCAACATTTGAGGCAGGATTTACTTCTTGTTTTCAGTTTTGTTTGTTGGTTCCTCTGAGATCTTGGTAAGTAACACAGGTTTTCCTCAAACTTGTTATTCTTGAACATTGTCCTCCCATGTTCTCAGGTTGTAGCTGAGCGCCACCAGGCCTCACTGTAGAATTTGCTTTTAACCCTAATTCCTATCACCCATTGCATCCCAAAGTCAGGAGAGTGTGGATATCAGGCTGCCTCCTGCATAGATAAAGCTCTGGTCCTGGTGCTGAATCAGGAAAGCAGACTGTGGAGGGCTATCCATGTCCTTGGAAAGTTGTTACTCCTAGACAAAATAATGGGCATTTCAGTGTCACATGTTTCCCCCTCTCTCTTCACAATGCTACTCATTTTTGAATGACCCAGGGACATAGCAGAGATGCGCCACAGTGAGAAACATAGACAGAGACTACATTTAGATTCTCTTTCTTGGTCTCTTCCCATCTCCCCTCTTTCTCCCTCTTCCTTCTTTTTATCATATATAATAATTTACAAATAATTGACAACACAACCAAAACATCCAGGATACATGGCTACTACATGATTCACCTTAAGGGAGATGATTCTGTGTCTTACCATTCTGCCAAAGCAAGGATCAAGATGGAAGCAAGTTGAGAAATGAAAACAGTTGTCAGCTGCGAGTAGTTGTCATGTCAAGCCTTCTCCATGCAAGGGTTTTGCAGTTTGCTCTTACAGGGAGGTGCTCATTAGGAAACACTGCAAGTATCAATAATCACATGAGATCATCCAGCCGTGTCTGGATGCCTACTCTCTTGTCAAGTTACCTTCACATCCATCATGCCTCAGTATGGGAACCCCAGGGAGTCTAGCACTTATGACTGTATGTGAAGGCAAAATCAGACCAAAAATTCCACTCAGAGCCTCGTAGACATAGCTTGAGGCACGAAGCTTTATATCTCCTTGGTGATCAGCTCTGGCTGGTGTCTGAATTGCAGTCCAAGACTCTTTAGGTCCTCTTTCTTAAAGAGAGCAATTTTAGCACCAGATGCAAACATTGAGTTAATCACTTTGCTGGCAATCACATTAAGTCTTTTCTTTGCACGTGTGCTCTGTCATAAGGCTTTGAAGGTAACCAAGCTGCAAGAACCAACAGATGGCGATTGGGAGGAGATACAGGTGTCTCCTCACCATGGAAATGTGGCTGTCAAACTTGCATAAGGAACCACCTCTGCTGTCTCTTTTACTTTGTCTCTTTGATTAAGAAGCAAATCACATTTGATTAGTGATTGTTTGAGGTGACAGCCCCAGATAGAAGGTTTATTTTTGCATCTATATACTTCTTTATGTCTAAGAAGATGCGATATAAACTAAACATTTGGCTGATAATCCACAAGACTTTTTAAGGCCTAAATTTTATTCTCTCTTTTTATCTAAAGCCAAGAGTGATTAGAACTTCTGTCAATGTGTTTCCAAATATCTTTTCTAAATCTGCAGTTGCACTTGCAACGTTGCATACATCTTTGTGATTTTGTTTGCTTGTTTATAATGACAGTATATTAATGACCTTTATGGGAGACAGATGACTCTCGTCTATTACTAAAATCAATACTTTCGTCCACTTAAGTATTTCTCTGTTTTGCTATTACACTCTACTTTGTACTTCTTTATGGATACACTTTTTACATAAAGCCAAATCTACAGACCTTGTAAAATATTAGTCTTGTTTTTTAAACTCTACAGTCTTAAGGATTGTCAATATTCATTTAAAAAAGACCTGAGATGCAAATATATCTCAGACATTTTTATTCCTTTTTTTCTGATGAGATTCATAGAAAGCTCAAATGTATTTAAAAATATTAATTCTGAGAGAAGACTCACTGGTTAAGAGTCTTGCAGAAGAGAGTTCGGTTTCAACACCTACATCAGGTAGCTCACAACCACCTACAACTCTAGCTTCAGGGAATTTGGTGCCTTCTTCAGACTTCCCTTAGAATCAGCACTCACATAAACCCACACAGAGACATGTACAAGTTTACATAATTAAAAGAATAATAATAAGTCTTAATATCAATTGTGTCTCTTAGCTTAAATGGATGCAATCTTTATATTGAGTCTGGACTCCCATAAAGTATTGTGAACATATGCCAGGTGTACCGTGCATTTGGTGTCTGACAGCATAATAGATACCAGAAGTAGGTTCAGAGAATAGTCCCTCACAGTGCGTTTCTGAAATCGAGTAACTTACAACACTAGGTGAGGGTTGGATAACCTTGTCTCTGATAGGAGGACACCTGTGACCCATGACTTAAGGTGGTGGTCCAGACAATTACCAACAGCAACACTGGAGGAAGTGTATATGTAGTGAAGGGCATCAGAACATCTGGTTACTGCTGTGGCACTGAGTCACTATGGCAGCCAGTGCCATTATAAAGGCGATAACTTCATCTCTTGTGATAAGATAGAGTATTATTGGCGACTCTTCACTATCCCCCCCCCCCAAGGGGTATATATAGATGGGGTCCATGTTCCACTTCTATTGACGTTGGACTTGACAACATGCTTTGCTGTGGCCAGATGGAGCATGGACACTGTTGGACTGATGGACTATGAGGTCACTGTTAGAAGAGTTTGTCCCTACTATCTACTGATTCTTTAGCCTGTTATTTATACAAAACTAACTCAAGCTACTTCCAGTCCAAAGTAAAGCCACATCAGCCAACCACCAGACCTGTAAGTATAAACAGTAAATGTTATATCACAAGCTGATCATTTGAGGACCATACATTCTATGGTTTTAGTTGATAAATGACTTATCTCATTTTTTACATCACTGTGTGTAACATTCACTTAAAAGCATATACATAGAGAAAAGTCCTGAGTCATAGCTTTTGATTAGGAACCTGACTCTGGGATAGATACAGGGGATCCATCTTCAGCTCTTCCCCCAACCATCTGTTGAAATTCAAGATCTAAACGTAGTGAAATTGAGAGGTGAGAAGCTTGGGTAATTTTTAGACCCCCAAGATGGAGCTCCTATAAACAACACCAGTGGTCATAAAAATCTGGCCTCAGAGGGTAAAAAAAGTAAATCAGTGTAGCCATTATTAAAATCAATAGGGAGGACCCCAAAAACAAACAAGCAAACAAACAAACAAACAAAATAGAGCTACCATATAATTCAGCTCTACAAAAACCTGGGCATACAACTGAAGAAATCATGTTGGCATGTGTCTTAGTTGTAGTTTTACTGCTGTGAACAGACACTATAGTCAAGGAAACTCATAAGAACAACATTTAATTGGGGCTGGCTTACGGGTTCAGTGGTTCAGTCCATTATTATCAAGGCAGGAGCATGGCAGCATCCAGGCAGGCATGGTGCAGGAGGGACTGAGAGTTCTACATCCTCATCTGAAGGCTGCTAGCAGAATACTGATTTCTAGGCAGCTAGGATGAGGATCTTAAGTCCCACACCCAAGTGACACATCTATTCCAACAAAACCACACCTATTCCAAAAGGGACACACCCTCTAATAGTGCCACTCCCTGGGCTGAGCCTATATAAGCCATCACTACATGCAACAGAGATATCTGCACTCTAAATGTTTACTGTATTTACAATAGTCAAGTTTTTAAATCAGTCTAAGTGCCACTAACAGATGAATGAATAAAGACAAAACATATGGAACATATATTTAAAATGGAAAATTCTTCACCCATGAACAAGAACAAGTCTGTACCATTTAGAAGAATATAAATGGGCTGGGCGATCATTCTTTAAATGACACAGCTATATTCAGAAACACAATTGTCATGTTTTGTTTTACAGGTGGACTCTAGAAACATTTAAAGACATAAAGGCAGAAGGAAACTATTGGTGGCATAATGGGACCTGTGGGACAAAGGGAAAGGTAAGGACGAGCCATTTGATCAAGAACTTGTTTGGAAATGTCTTAATGAAATCTCTCATCTTGTGAAACTCACATAAACTAATACAGACAGGTTCCAGAGAGCTCACCTGCTTCTCTGTCACATGAGGACAGCGAGGGAAGTTGGAGGTTTTCAGGCTGGAAGGGTCTTTTACCCAATCCTGACCATGCAATGCCCTCACCTCAGCCAGTCTTCAGAACCACGTGAACTTCACTTCTATTGTTTATAAACCACTCAGTTTATTTTCTCATAGCAGCCCCCCCAAAACTAAAATAGAGCTGGGTTGTAAGTAACCCAGAGACAAAGAAGCAGCTGAACTCTTAAAAAAAAAAAATCATATTAGGACTTTTCCTTTTATGTTGAGAAAACACTAAAATGACAAAAACAATCCATGGAAGGAAGAACAGTGCATCCTGTGTAGTTACAACATGTAGTGTATTCTGTGTAGTTACATTGTGCAGTGTATCCTGCATAGTTAAAGTGTTCAATGCATCCTGTATAGTTCCAGTATTCAGTGTATCCTGTGTAGTTACAGTGTGCAGTATATCTTGTGTAGCTACAGCATGCAGTGCATCTTGTGTAGTTGTAGTGTTAGTGCATCCTGTGTTGTTACAGCATGCAGTGCCTCTTGTGTAGTTACAGTGTGCAGTGCACTGTGTAGTTACAGTGTGCAGTGCCTCTTGTGTAGTTACAGTGTGCAGTGCACTGTGTAGTTACAGTGTGTAGTGCATCCTGTGTAGTTACAGTGTGTAGTGCATCCTGTGTAGTTACAGGGTACAGTATATAGTTACAGGGTACATTAAATCCTGTATAGTTATAGGGGTAGTAATCCTCTCTAGTTACAGGGTACAGTGCATCCTGTAAGGGAAGCCACGATGGGAGTAGCCTGAAGACCTTAGGCACACTCTAAGAAGAAAAGAGAAATGCAGCTACTCTATTCCATTTCTCCTTTTTATATGCATCAACGCCAATGCCAAGGGAAGGGTGCCACCCACTTTTAGGGTGAGCTCTCTCACTTCAGTTATCCAAATCTGAGCAGTCTCTGGCAGGTGTTCCCAGAAGTTTATCTCCTAGGTAATTCCAGATCCTGACCACTTGATAGCATTAAGTATGACACCACCTCCTACTGTGACAGAACTCATGAAGTGCAGTCAGATGCACACGAAGGACTGAGCACTTCTATCCTGGGACCTTCGTTGTCTGCAGCATCCCTTCACCTCTTATCCATACCTCAGAAACTTTCCACCTTGCCTGCTCTTTGCTTTACAGGACTCCTTCACCAGTTTTCTTCTGGATATAACTTCCCAGTATGATCCAATTTCCCTTTCTTTGTGGTCAAGATTTTGGTTAAATGTGTCTGACAGTGGACACTGAGCTCCTATTACCTGTAGTCAATGACCATTCATGGATTCTCTGATGCTCTTGGAAGTCCTAACTGTGAGCTCTTTAACTAGAAAGATTGTGTTGTGATTTATGTTCTCAATCTTTACCAGTAGAAATTTATAGGTGCTCAAACATTCTGGGTTAAATTTTTGTCCCTAAGTAATGAATACACAGGGCATCTGGTTTTTTGTTTGTTTGTTTAATGTATCTCTAGAAAAAGCAAGTTCTGTTACTTTAATGTGTGGGGTAAGATTTTAAGAAGGTTCAATATGTGTTATAAAAACACCACCGTGGTTTGTCTGTAGGCTGGCCCTTTGGTGTCTTTCTGATTCATCTGAAGCATTACAAATAAATACAGCATCTTCATTGCTCTGCGTATGTTGGGATTGTAGGAAGACTTGTCCCTCATACTTCCCTTTGCTGCTCTTCTGTCTTCACTGTTGAAATGTGGATTTTTCAATCTCAAGAGGGATTAGGAGCAGAGGAACAAGACAGGTGTTAGATCAAGTTTTAATATGCACAGCAGAAACGCTGGCTGTGGAGTTAGAGCCTCATTGTGCAGTAAGTCACCAGAAATTTTGGGTCAGTGTTATGGTGACTCAATGAGAATAGCCCCATAAGGTTATGTATTTGAGTATTTGAGTAGATGGAGATGTTTTGGAATGCTGAGGGAGTTGTGGCCTTGTTGGGGAAGGTGTATCACTGATCATGAGATTTATTCCCAGTGCTATCTCTCTGCCTCATGTTTGTGGGGCAAGATGTGAGAATTCTCAGTTGTTTATCCACTTTCCACCATAGTTTCTAACCTGCTGAAGCTGTAAGTCAAATTAGATTTTTAAAAAGTTGTCTTGGTTATGGTATTCTTTCCACAGCAATAGTAAAGTAAGGAAGACTGAAGTTGGTACCAGGAGTTGGGTGTTTCTGTGATAGGTCTGGCCAACTTGCTTTTTAGAGGAAGGTAGAAGACTTAGGGACTTTGGACTGTGAAAGTAATCAAACACTGTAAGCTGAACTTTAATGGGCCATCCTAGTAGGTGCTTGGAAAACACTGATGTTGATAGCAATTTAACTGTGGAGGCTCGACTGTGTGTGCTTCGCTCAAGAGGTTTCAGAGGGAAATAATATTAGCAACTAGGCTAGAGACTATTATGGTAGTTTGGAAAAGAATATGGCTGTTTTCTGCCTGTATTCTAAGATTTTGCCTGGGGCTAAACTAAAAAGAAATGGGATAATTTCCTTGGTAGAGACAATGTCAAGATAACCTAATATTAACTCTGTGGTATGGTTATTAGTAATCACTCTCATGCAGGTCTACAATGAAAAAGAGCAACTAGAGCAAACAAAACAAAATATACAATCTAAAGAGAAGGTATCAGAAAACTTAATGTTGGGGCCATGGCTTGTACTGAAAGGGTTGAGAAGATGAAAAGCCCAATCCAACATTGAATCAAGGGAAGGGTGCACTCAGGGAAAACCCTACCAAGATACATTTCCAACTTGTAAAAAGAAAAGGGCTAAAGCTTTTTCTTTGTTACTACAAAAGAACAACAAATTAAAGCTGCTAAAAATATGATTCACAGATGCAGAGAACACCCCAAGTTGGTGGCCAAACTTGACAGTGTTGTCTATATGGCACTGGGGATAAATCTCATGGCCAGTGACACACCTTCTCCAACAAGGCCACAACCTCCTCAGCATTCCAAAACATCTCTATCCACTCAAATACTCAAATATATAAGTTTATGGGGGCCATTCTCACTGAGTCACCATGACACTGACCCAGAATTTCTGGTGACTTACTGCACAATGAATAAATGATTTTAGAAATGTGTTTAGGCTGCTTGAGGTGGTCTCATGGGGAAGAGAGCAGTAAAGATGGCATGTGAATAATCCAGTTCCAGACACACCAGAGCCCTAGAGCTGCATAATGGGCATCCAAGAGATATTTAAGTGTTTTAAGTAGCTGGTACTCATCTTCTGCCCTAAAGGGTATTTCAGTATTCACCAAGATCATTTCTATGCATGGGATTCATTCATAGGGGTTTAGCTTAGGAGAAAATTATGCATATTAAAGGCAAACTCACCTTTTCTGTAACTGGTAAGCTTGCTCATTCTGACACACTCTATTTGCCATCTTCTTCCCTCACTATACACAAAACCTTTGATTGTACATGTATAAGTTGCCATTGACCTAGTACTTTGATAGTTAATCTTGAATAAGAAATATCAGTCTCCTTTGAAGGAGAGGAAAGAATGTTTTCTGTTAAAGTCAAACCAC
Source organism: Rhynchomys soricoides (assembly GCA_019843965.1). Lineage (NCBI taxonomy): Eukaryota > Metazoa > Chordata > Mammalia > Rodentia > Muridae > Rhynchomys > Rhynchomys soricoides. The sequence continues at coordinate 1,860,110 of JADRCH010000241.1, forward strand.
AGAAAACACAATTTCTTTTTTAACCAGTGAATAGCAAGACACCTAGGAGAGAATCTCCTAATTTAAACATTAAATGTAATATACCATAAAAATAACAGAATAGTCATAATTCACTTCAGTTACATTGTTTATCTAACACACGATTGGGGGTGTGGAAATTGCTGTGGTCCATAAATAGTCTCCATATGCTGTCAGACTATTTACTCTGTCTAGCAATCTGCAACTGATTTGCTCATATGATGCCCAGTTTTAAACATACTGAGGATGGGAAATTTACCCTAACACTTGAATCTATATACTTTTTGATATAACATACACAGTTTGTGTAACATTGTGAAAATTCACATATAGCTTTGTCTGAAATTCTACTTTGTTAAAAAATAAGCAGTTTTTTTTTTTTTAAAAAAACAAATGATGACAGCTCTTATTCTCATTTTTTTAGTGCATTCCCTTATGCCTCCATGGTGGTAATGAAGGATTTACATATCCCCAAGTTGAAGCAAGACATTTAGTTGTAGGCAGATTATCCTAACAGGCCCTACTAAGGGATGAAAATTTTCTTTCTGCTGATGAGAATTTTGTGGGAAGCTGAGAGAAAATGAAGTTCAATTTGCATTATTAAAACTTCCATATGGCTTCAAAAAGTGTGTGCATATGTGTGTTTTTTAAAGTAGCTCTCTCTTTCCCACGATCATAGGAAGAAGATCATGCTTGAAGAATTTTAGTTCATGACAGCCATGCAGCTGTGGTTTTAACAACACACACAAAGAATCAATAGGATTGTGTGTGTGTGTGTGTGTGTGTGTATGTGTGTGTATGTGTTTGAAGTAAATATTGAAATGAAATAGGTCAAGAAGAAGATAAAATTATGTGTAATAAAGCCAAAAAGATATATCATTTTAGTGGCAGAATTTCAGTGACTTTTCTCCTACTTCCAGGCACGTGTGAAGGTTTTCCATGTTGGATTTTGTCACCCTCTTCTTGTCAGACACTGCTCATGCACGTAGGATGAGGGTTTGGAACATCCCCACTCATTTTGTGTGTTGTTTATCCTTGTTCATTTTTCCATCAACTTATTTTCACACCAGCTATGAGAACCAGCTGTGACTCCAGCGATGCGATGGAACCCAAGAGGAACACATGCTAAGGCTTAAAGTAAGCAAGGGAGGTGCTTGTCTTGGGGCCATAATGGGATGAATAGTTCCCCTCGGGAGTGTATGGCCAAATATAACCACTGGAGTCCATGAGCATGACCTCTTTGGCAAAAGTTACTTGCAAATATAAACAAGAATCCTAAGATGAGACTATCATAGATTGTGGCAACAGGTATTCAATAAAGGGGAAAACTTGACAGGCACATGGGGAGAGACAGTGTAGAGATGGTAGTATGGATCAGGGTGATGCTTCCATGTGCCAAGAAACAACAAGATCCAGAGTATGCACGGGTATATTTACTAGGAGAAGTTCTCAAGGGATGGAACTCTGCTGACACCATTTAAGTTTCTGGGCTCAAAACTGTAAAGGACAATTTGAGTTGTTTTTAAGCCACCTTGTTTGTTTTAATTGGTCATAGAAGCCCTAATAATATGATATGGGGCAGAAATTGCCAAGCCATCAAAAACTCAGAGATCAAAAAGAAACATAATAGTCTAGGGCAGTACCTTATTTATTTTTGGTATTAGGGATTGAAGGTGGGGCCTCACACATTCTGTTGCTACTTGGTTACACTCCTGGGATTGATGCAATGCTTTATAAAACAAAAACAATTTCCTCAAATCTAGTTTGTGATAAACAACATGTTAACATTTTAAATGACAATAAGATCCCTGAAGTTCCAGCGTGGACAGCTGTGTTGGTACACTGGGTTAATGAATGTCTCCTGAACAGAATCTAGATCAACACAGGGTTTTACCTTTAGTAGAGCCAATCCTACTGGGGGAGGAGAAGAAAAACTAAGTTTAATTTCCAAGATCCAGTCAGTTACCCACCTATGATCCCCAATTTGTACAAGCTATACCACAAGACAAAAACTCTGATGTGGGATAAAACTACAGTGCAGGGCTGCTCATCTGTCCTTTGACTCTCAAGTTTGCTGACGGGTTTAGTAAGAGCCATTTTCCCAACCTGTCTACATTTCTCTTGGTTCTATAGTCTTTTCAACTGTCTTCTTGGTTTTCTCTGACTCTGCCTTTACATATGTCCTTCTAGCACATCCTATAGCCATCTGCTTAGAGTTTGAGGGCCCTCCAAAGCAATTTGGGTGCAAATTGAGGAGAAGACAGTTAGAGCTTGGTAAGGTATTGGTATTGGTTAGGAAGTCTGCTGTTGTGACAGTTGTGTTACTCCTATTGGGGGCTGTTTCTCCCATCTCTCTGAGACAGGGATTCATGCAACCCAGACTGGCTTTAAACTCACAATATAGTCAGGAAGGTCCTTGTACTTCTGATCCTCCTATCTCTGCCTCTTTAGTGGTGAGATTCAGGTACTGGTTTATGAAGAAATGTGGATTAACCTAGGTTTTATGCATGGTATGCAAGTACTCTCCCAACTGACCTACATCTCCAGGCACTGTTCTTTCTCACTAAGGAGAGTTTGTGCTCTGTGGGAAGCACCTTTATGCTTCATGAAAACCTCAGTCAATTCATTGGGATCTAAGAAGGAGACAGATGAAACTGGGAGAGCTTTCTCTAAACCAATTGCAACACCAAACACTCAGTGAACTCTTCCTATGTATCAGGCACTGTGCAATTTAGAACAACATGGAGGCAGAAAAAGGGATAAAGAAGTAAAAATATCTAGTAGTAACCACCAAATCCCCATGGTCAGCAGACATACAAGAAAAAGAGGAAAGATCCACAAGAATAGTTCTGGGACAAGGATTAGGTAGGTACAGTTTCTCCAGGATTCTTCCCACAACTACAGACCCTGTACCCTGAATATTCAAACCACACCAGGATTTTCCATGGACACCTTTAAACTTTTGGAAATAAAATTAAACTCAGAAATACCTCTCTTACTTAACATGGCTTACAGTGAAGTCCAGAATGTAATCAGGAATATTGATGCTCATTTCTCCAAAATAATCATCAATGTCACCCTGCCACCCTCTCCAAATCTATCTCCAGGAAATCCCTCTCAAGGAATAGTGGAGCAGTTATTCTTTAATGCATAATATAGACTTTTCAATTATTGAGGGTGGCTTAGTTAGAACCTATGCACAAAACCATGGGGATGCAGTGATTTGCCTTAACATCAAAGAATATGAAGTTGATTACCCAAGTATTTATTTGCAAATAACCTTTCCTTGAGCTAGAGTGATAATCAGCTGAGGTAGGTGCAGTTCATGGAGTCCTGGTCAGGAAGCCCTGTGGCAATGCTGTTCTGAGATGCTATGTTAGGGCAAGCTGTGTAGAAAGCATCAGGGGGTCTGTGCTTCTGCACAGTGTGGGGTTCACTTTCATCTTTCTCTTTGAGCAGGAAGCAACTGTTTTCTGCCAAGAGTTTAAAAGTCCATCCTATCACCACAGCCTCCAGAAGAATGATGATCCTTCTGAAGCAACACAGCTGCCAGAGAGCAAGAGTGAGCACAGGTTCCCACAAAGAGACTTAAAGAAGCTGTGGGAAGATGCAGAGCACAGGGATCTGAGGGAAATGCAGAGAGCAAGCACAGCAGCTCCAGGAATCTGTATCCAGTGTGGGGTGAAAGCAAACTCTTCCACTGAAACTCCTGGCAAAGGTTCAGTCCTGGAGTGATGCGATTGCAGGGTATGTGGGGGATGTAGTTACTGAGCTGGTAGGTGTGTTCCAAGAGATTATGTCCAGCCCACACTGCCTTATAGGAGAACACTTTGGGATGCTCTGACTAGGGTCCATGATTGTCCAACACTACATCTCTAGTCCTAGTAAAACTTATAATTTTCTCTTTCATCACAAGAGTTATTTCTAAAGACTGAAAAACATTAGCTCATGTAGGCAACTATGAACGTCAAATCTCAGACTCTATAATTTGCATTATGTAAAAAGTGATTTCATTCTGTTTTCACCCCCGTAACATCATTATTCTATGGAAGAGGGAATTTAAGCTTGGATAGTTCATTTCTCTCTTTAATTCCAACTTTCCACCCAAGACATGTATTTATTATTGCAGGGTGCTTCTGTCTCTTTGGATCTCTTTGTGAAGGGCAAGTGAGTGGAAACTCATTAGAGAGGTAGAGTTTCGTAGACCCATAAGCATCTCATGTTGTCCTATGGCTCCTCCCCTTTTCCCAAGAGGATGAAGCTTTCTTTGTGGTAAGGAAGGACATGAGAAACACAATAGAAGATGGTTTGCTTCTTATTTTCTCAACCAACACTCTCCTTGTACCTTTGCTCTGAGCTTTGAATCTCAGAAGCAAGTAGTAGGTTCCCTTGCCTTTCCTAACTCTTTCTGTAGCCCCTTCTGCAGGATGCTGGTGCAGAACACCAGCCTCGTGAGTAGTAGTGCAGAGGATATTGAGCCAGCAATCAACAATAGATTTGATAACATTCCAGAAAGTTAGAATGCCTTGAAACTATTTAATCAACTGATTATCGTCTCCACAGAGTGTGCGGTCATTTGCTCTCTGTGGATCCCTTTATTTACCTCTATGAAGCTCCAGGTTTAGGCAACTTATCTAGTATCACTATGTAAACATTCCTCTCTGCACACACTCTGCTAGAATTAAGATTTTTGTATGTTTACAGTAGGGAACAGAACAGTGTCTTTGGCAGTGTTCTCTTTTAGGAGGCCCTAGTTTATGTTCATAATGTTCATGCAAGTGGAATGGAATTTCTCTGATACCTAATGTCCTTCCAATACCAGGTCTTCAAAGCCAGTTCTCAAGAAAATAACTGGGAACAATATCAAGTTCAAATCTTAAACTGTAAAAAGTTTCTTTTATGTCTATGTGTCTAGATGTGTCTTGATATTTTAGTTCAAAATGTAGTATTGGGTCTGTGCAGGACTCAGAGGCTGACTACTTAGCAACTTTTCACTTTTTGATAAACACAATTTTAATGTGATGACCAAACCCTTTTAAAAATCACTTTTAGGAAGCTCTAATTTCAATCAAAACAGCCTTTATGTAACAAACAAACAAATAAACAAACAAAACCAACCAAACAACAACATTCACCAACCTTAGAAGGAACTTAGTGAGCATTTAAATTATCTTCCTGCAGTATTTCCTCATGCTTAAAAATTGGCTAAATAAAACAGTCTCTAGAGCTGAAAACAGTGTTCTAAGAAATGAACAGAAAATTCAGACAAATGTAAGAGCAAGTGTCAAGTAGAGGTTATACTTACTGCATCTCCTCACTAAATGTGGAAAGGGTTGATAATGGTGCCCTTTATCTTGATATGTAATGTCCATCTCTTACTTCCTTGAGAAGAAACTGTCAAGTAGCTCAGAAAGTGATGGGCCACTTATCAGAGGCCAATTAAGCATTTGCACCTGTAAAGTCAAAAGCATCTCAGATAAAGGACAAGTGCTTTAAACCTTTCTGCAAGAGCCGTCTCCAAATCAGGACATTTGATCTGAATGCCAGAGTGTTTTGCAAGAGGAGTGTGCTAAATTTGGAATAAAGTAGTTGGTTGTTATGCTTCACTACGTGGAGAAGAAATGGCTCTTTGTGCAATGAGCATCAGAATGTTGATTGTACATGGAAAACTACCTTCCATTTACTTCTCTAAAGAGTGCTTATTGTTTATGCTGTCTACTTCCTGGGAGGTTTAAATACATTGTATCAAATAGTTCTGGAGGAACTTTGCCATAGTAGAAATGAAATCTGAGAGACCACATCACTTGCTTGGGGTCACAGACAATAACTAGTCCTCACACCATACCCTGTATTTCCTGTCCATTTCCTTTACTTGGTCACTCTTAGCTCAGGTTGCTATAACAAATTCCACAAGGCAGATATCTTAAACAACAAATTTGACTGATCGTGGAGTCTGGAAGTCAAAGATCAAGTCACTGTCAGATTGAGTTCTGGTGTGGGATCTTTTCCCACTCGGAACAAGCCTACCTAACAGTTATGTCTTCAGCTGGTAGAGACAGGGGCTTGATCTCACCTTAAACTTGTGGTCCTTTGTTGAATAGTGGGATTAGAGCACATGTGACCAAGGCCATCTTTATTCTCTTCTTAAAAACTTTAGCCATACCTCAAAGCTTTACCTATTGGCTTCACCTGACCAGGATTCGCTCTCAAAGGCCTCATCTAAAAATAAGCATCACACTAAGGGTTAGGACATTGATATTTGAATTCTAAGCATTTAGTTAAGTGTTGCTTTTCCCCCAGTAGCCAGGAAATGGAATCATCTTCAATGTTCATCAAATGGTGAATGGATAATGAAAATGGGGTTCATATATTCAACAGAATACTATTCAGCTGTAAATATAAGTGAAATTATGACATTTCAGAAAAGGGAAGGAACAAAAACAAATTATACTCAACAAGGTGGTCCAGGCCCCAACAGACAAATGCTGCATGTTCTATCTCATGTATGGATCCAGCTTGAAGCTCTTTAACTAGCATTTTTGAAATGCCCATAAAGGCCAGGAAGATAGAAAAGGGGGGATTAGAGGGGGAAAGCCCTTAAGGGAAGAGAACTAGAAGAGCCCATGTGATATGCTAGCAGAATGGAGAGGTGGAGTGACATTTCAGGGTGATTAGGAATGAAAGGGATAGGGGGAGATGGTAGGTAGCGTGGAGGGACGGGATAACCCAAATCAAGGATATATAGAAAAAGTCTTAAGGAAGCATACTATATTGTAAGTCTGTTAAAAACACAGCTCTAAGGAAAGGTTTGAGTGGAAGCACCTGGATTGGTAGATGATGCTTCTACCAGAAACCTAAGGTTAGCAAATGGAATTCGCAGAACATGGTGTAGGATACCTTCCTGTGAGCCATTGGTGGGGATGGATCTAGAAGCCTCCAATATATAACAGGTTGTTGCCAATGCCCTTTCTTGGCCACTGGAGCTAGTTTTTACGATCCTACTCCTGAAGACTCATTTCAGTGGCAGGACACCAAGAGCTCTATCTGGATTTGGGATGGCAGTTTCCCACCTGCTGGCTAGCTTTCACAGAGACAGAGCAAGCTGTGCACAGAGGGTAAGTCATCAATAGTTCTACAGAACTGTGAAGCCCATGAGTTTTAACAAAAGCATTCCTTGCAAGATGTATCCCCTGGTGCAAGTGACATGACTACCATGAAAACATTCAACTGCTTCCTATTCCCATGTGAGGAATATCATTCGTGGGACTCTAAATATGATCAAGAAACCATGGATAGTAGGTCACACACCTTCTACTATCGTTGTTTTACAAAGTGGTCAAGGTAGCAAATTACCTTCTAAATACTTAGGTTCATACATGTAGATTAGTGCTGCCCTTAGACTTCAAAGCTTTTTTGTGTAGTAGCTGATGCTAGTTAATGTAGAGACTTACAAATGGGCTGAGTAAGGAATGTAAGTGACTATGGAATGATGTGACCTCAAAGGGACATTTATATTATCCCTCTTTTTTTATTAAGAAAAAGCATTTAATCAGGGGTTATAATATCCCTTCAAAGACTCAGAGAACATCCAGAGAAGGGGTCAACAAGAATGCAAGAGTCAGAGTTTGGGGATGAGAAAACTAAAATGACTAGTCATGGGACAGTCATTGCATGTATGAATTCACTGTAGCTGTAGTTACCTGCACAAGATCTGCACAAGACTGGCCCTATTACCATTTCAGCATGCATAAGGGAGCTCATGAGGCCCTGCCTCTCACTAGGACAGTTAATTATAGCTGCTGGGGGAGAGGGAACCACTTTTCTAAGTGAAATAGCCATTGAAAAATCACCTAGTCTTCAGCAAATAGTCCAGGGGTTCTATAGTTTTAGAACTGATATTATTATATTTATATTAATTTCTTCCTTTGCCTAGAATCTATAGTCTATCACAACATGTTCAATTAACATTCCCATAAATTCAACTATAAAAGAATTTTCAGTAAGCAGCTGATAAACCATAAAGTATTATATGATTTAAATGGCAGCACATATTCTGAATTTGGGACACAGCCAGTCTTCAACGACTCCTCTCTCTTGGGGCATTGCCAACTTTTACTGCCTTGGTGTTTTATGTATCATAAATTTGCAATATGCTGGGTATTTTATGTGAATTCAATACAGCGTCTTAAATACGTATCAGTGATTATCTGTGGATAGAGTGTTCCAGGGAGACTCATGTGTTGAAGGCTTTGTGCGCAGTGCGAAGAATGGTCAGAGATGAGGGTCCTGGAAAATGACCCTTACATCTGGACTCTGACTTCATCAAATTGATCGATCCATTAATACATTTACAATTGAATAACTTATTAGGACACTATGGCATATGGAGCCTAATTAATGAAAGAATGTCACAGACAGCATGCCTTTCAAAGTTAGATCTTCATCTTAGTCCTTAGCTTGTGTTCTGATTACAGAGTGCCCTGATATGAGCAGCTTTGTCTCACAAGGTTCGTTTTGAATTACTATTTGCCTTGCCACAGGCCTAAAGCAATAGAGACAGCCAACCATGGACTAAAACATCTGAAACTATGAGCTAAACTCACTCTGTCTCTTTGTACTTTGATGCAGTGATGGGACCCTGATCAACATACATTTATTACCTCCTATACCCCACACCCCAAATGCTCAATAGGAAGTCTTTACTTGCAGGGATACAGACTGCAAATGTATTAAATTACCTACTTTCATCATAGAGGCAACTGAAAGGAGAAAAAAACATTCTGGCCCATGGTTATAGGGACTACCAATCTGTTGCAGCATGGTGAAGACCACTGCGGAGGACATGTGTTCTGTTATTTTCATAAATTGGTAAGTCAGGAGCAGCAAGACCTTAGCCTGAAAGCAGAGCTGGGCTATAATTCTCAAGGACTCACCTTCAGTGACCATCTCAACAGCCCTGGCCCCACGGTTCCACCCTTAAACATTACTGCCATCTGTGAAATAAGTAACACATGAGTCTGTGGGATAGGCTTCAAATTTACACTGTACCATTCCATGCCTGGTTCCACAGTCTCATAGCCATCTCATAATACCAAATGGATTGAGTCCAACTTCAAAAGTCCTCATAGTCTTGATAGTCCCCAAACTTTGAAAGTTTCAAAGTATGTTCCAAGGCATAAATCAGTCTTTTAGCTTTCATCCTCTGTAAAAACAAAACCAAATTACGTACTTCTAATATACAGTACCACAGAATAAACATTCTCACTCCCCAAAAGCAAAACATGAGGATAGCAAGGACACACTGGACAAAAGTAATGCTGAAATGCAGCAAGGAAACATTAACCCTTACATCTCTATGTCTGGCCTGTGGGACACTCAGTGTCATCTGTCTCCAATGGGCTTGGGTAGCCCTATCCATATGGCCTGCTATTTGCAGCACACAAGGCCTTTGTTTTTTGTTGGCTTCACTCACAGCTTGAATCTTTCCTACCCAGACTCTTTATTCCTGTGCAACATAATCTTTACCTTCATGGCTTTACAAATTGGCCCCTCAGAGCCTCCTTACAGGGAATCCAACACAGTCATATTATGGCTTGTCCTAAATATTTTTTTCTGAGTGCAAGCCTCAATGACCCTATACATGCATGTCAGCAAAATAGTACTTCATGGTTCCAGGTTGAAGTATAGCTGGGTTCTTTAAATAACAAATATAGCAGCATCCAAGTGTCCTTCTTGACCTTGTATCTCTGTACAAAAAACAAATGCTTGCTGTTTCCCTGTACAAAGTGTACATGAAAGAGCAAGGAAATCGAAGAGAAGTTGCTGTGAGTCACAATAATATAGTCTTGATCTGTATGGCGATGCAATGTTGGGAAAGTACAGATCAGTTTCTTGATAGGGAAAAGAGGTTTCTTTGAGGTTCTGTAGTCTCAGAAGTAAAACAAAACAAAACCAAAAAACAAAACAAAACACATGTTAACGAGGTTGAGGAATAGTTCTGACAGCATAGTCAGAACCCTAAGAGCTTTGTTTGGAATTCTGGCTAGGTGTGTCTGTAGGACTAAGGTAGATATTGGTACACATAGTGTGGACCTTGTTTTCTTAAAATATATCGTGAACCATGGGAGCTGGCAGTTTGGAAGGGATGGTAGCTAGGTTTACCAGACAGCAGGGGTTTCCTTTAAACTCTGCCAGTGAAAGCAGTTGTGTGAGTTTTGGAGGTGGATATGCAGAGAAGCCATCTTCCAGGGGCAGCTGACGTCTGCAGATGGCAAATGTGGCACTGTGCCAGTGGCTTTGGGGGTCCCCTTGTGATGCCAAAGGCAGCATGGGTCACTGGTACATGTTTGTTGGCATGCTTCTCTTTCTGTTTTTCTTCATCTTTTCCTGCAATAATTAGGTAAGATTACATTTCCCTGTGTTATAACTTTACCACTTGAAATAGGTAGCATAATACCTGATTTTTTTTTTAATGAAATCCTGATACAATGATTGCATTCAGACCTCTAAATTTGCCTTCAAGCGAGACAATTTAAAACTGTGTGATATCAACCCTGGTAATATATTCTCATATAATATCATAAAATAGGCATCTAGATAAGATTTCTTTGTATCACTATGTTAAAATGAAATAAGACATTATTAGGTGCATGTAAGCCTACAATATATTGTGAAAAATAGCTCAATTGGTACAGCTATTATCAAAACAGAGCACATTTAATTGGAGCATTCAAATATTCAGCCAACACATATTTATTGTGCTGGTACTCCAAGATGTCATGCTGCTGAATTTTCTGCCAGTTTAATTTCTTGTGAGCTTGCCAGCATAAATGGGTACAGAAGAACAGGTTTTATTCCTTAAGAAAAATCATCACAGAGCCAGCCATGTGTTTATACCCTTGGAAAACATTATTGTAAGTTTATTTCTGTCTCACCTGAACTCAATGTCTTCTGAGTTTCAAGGGAGGAAGGAAACGAAAGTGACAGCCCTTTTCAGCAGGGAGACTGTATTTATTTTTTCTTCTGGTTACATAAACCAAGTTCCTTAACATCCTTTAGTCAAACTGCCTGGGGAAGTGTTGCATTTCTGACCGGGTATCAGTGCAGTTTGAATGATGTTGTACAGAATGATGTTTAAAAGAATAGAAAGACATTGTTTCCCACATAGAAACAAAATGCAGTCATTCCTAACTGATGTAGGGGATTAGGTCCAGACTCCCTGCAGACCAAAATCTAAGAATACTCATACTGCAGTATGGCCTGTAATATATAGATCCCCTTTTATACTCTGACTCAACTATAGTTTACTTGTGACACTAAATGCAATAAGCGGGCTAGATAGACAGTGTTATTTAGGGAATAATGGCAAGAAAAAGTATCAGTGTATTTGCACATTTTGCATATATCAGGTAGTATATGTATTTGTATTTGTATATGTGTATGTGTATATGTATATATGTTCAGTTAGTTGAACCACAGCTTCAGAACTCATGGACAAACAGACCAATTGTGTCTCAGAATGAGAGAGACTCATTATGAGATTGAAAAGATGCTTAAAATAAAATTTGTAATTTGTACAGATACTTCTAGTTGAGGTTTTCTAAAACAAGGTGTTAGAAAAGAGACAAAGAAATATTGATAGCTCTGACTATAAGAAATAAAGTCCAAACTTCTTGGCATAGGAGACACATCTGCATACCCCCTGCCCACACCACATTCATTTGATAGAGCAAAACCTCAATGCTTCCTTGTGTATGGAACTGTTTATTGTTCTCTGTGCTGGCTAGTTTTATGTCTACATGACACAAGCTAGAATCGTCACAGAAGACGTGACTGGGAAAATACCCCCATAAGATTGGGTTGTAGGCAAGCTTGTGGTACATTTTCTTGTTTGATGATTAATGTGGGAAGGATCAGCTCACTGTAGGTATGCCTCCTGTGACTGGTGGTCCTGGGTTCTATAAGAAGGCAAACTGAGCAAAGCAGACAGAGTGAGTCAGTAAGCAGCATGCCTCCTTGGTCTCTGCACCAGCTTGTGCCTCCAGATTTTTACCTTGCTTGAGTTCCTGTCCTGACTTCCTTTGATGATGAACTGTGATGGTGAAGCACAAAGCAAATACTTTCCTTCTCAAGTTGCCTTTGGTCTCAGCAATAATAACCCTAAGACAGAAATTGGTACCAGGATTGTGGGGTATTTTTGTGACAAACCTGACCATGTAGAGTTTGGGAGCACAGTGGAAGGACTTTGAAACTTTGAGATAGATAGGCTATTGAGTGTTCAAAGCTTGGTGAGCTGTTTTATAGAAGCTTAGAAGATAAAGAAATTGAGAGAAACACAAACAGTGGAGGCCTGGCTTGTGAAATTTCAGAGAGAAGTCTGAGAGTCATTTAAAGACTTCCTCATGCTGCTTCATATGTTGAATTAAGAATTCATGGTTCAGGTTAGGTAGGGTTGAAGAGTCAGCTATCATTAACAAGAGATTCGCAGCACCTAACTAAATCCTTTATTTTACTGAGACAATTGATGCTGGCTAGCTGGAGCTGAGAAATTAGTGTTGATTAAAAGGAGACCGAGATCATTGCAGATGTGGCTGCTGTGTCACTTGTGCATCAGTAGGTGGCAGAGAGGAGAGAGAGATTGGCTATGTCTACACTCAGTGTTCTGACCTATGAACATCTGAATGATTAGTAACCTAAAATTCCCTGCAAAAAGCAAGCTGAAAAGACCACCAGTCCAGAGCCAGGGGCTCAGACAGGGAACTAGACTGAGATGACCACTGGATCCTGATAGTTCCTAGAACCAGGAGCAAACTAGAGACTAAACATCTCAGATACCTCCCAGGCCCAGATCCAGGGCTTTGAATTGGCTCACCCCAACATCTACCTCACTGATGAACTGTGCAAGTGCATGAATGGGAACTTCCTACATTTCCAAAACTACAGGATATCCCTGATACACAGCAACAGGAGGATATCAGAAAGGAATAACAGGGAGGTTCCAATATCAATAGAGTAGCAGAAGCCAGAAGCCTTGTACCGAACCAACAAGTCATTGCAATGAACATTTGCAAGCAAAGAAGTGTGAACAAAAGGTATACTCTGGAACATACTGTGACACGCTACAGTTTCCACAATGAGATTTTTTTCCCTCTGTTGGGGACAGAGAGGTTACAAGGGTGGAGGATGAATATTAGAGGAAGGGAAAATGAGTGGGATTGAGGTGCATGATGTGAAATTCACAAAGAACCAACCAAAAGTTTTTAATAAAAGAAGAGGAAGGAGAGAGCAGTATCATTGAGGTGAAATCTCCTGGGAAATGTTTCCTCTGAGACAGCATATGCAATGTATATTCAGAGGTGGCCAAGGCCAAGGTTGTATCTTGCTCTGGCAGCTGAACTTGGTAGTGTAAGAATCACCCAGGCTGAACTGGTTTTGAAGACATGAAGGAGTCATGGGCAGGGCTGGAGTTCCCAAAGAGAATCTAAGAGAGGCTATAGATAAGTGTATCTGAATTGCAGCAAGAGACTCTAGAATTTTGGAGGTGTCAGTGCTATGGGAAATTCACCAAGCATAGCAGCAGCAGTGCAGTAGAATCAGCCAGAGCCTAGAAGACAAGCTGTGTGTGCTGCAGAGGTCAGAGCCAGAGAAGTAACTCAAGCCCTTTGAAGGAGTCCAGAAGATTATGAGTGAATTCCAGTATTGGACATTGAATTATTTAAACTGTTGGGAGTTTGGTTTTGCTTTGTTCAGATTGTGACTGTGTCATGATTTTTCCATGTTGAAGTAAAGTATTTATCTTAATTTTTGTTTTATAGGAGACTCCACTTGAGAATCTTTGAACTTTTAAAGAGACTTCGAGTTTGACAGACATTTATAAGAGACTGAATATTTTAAAGAGATTGAGTGTTTGAATATTTAACATTTGAACATTTCATAAATGAAATTTGAACATTTTAAGTGTTTGAATATTTAAAGACTATAGAACTTTAAAAATCCAGAATGTTTATATTTTAAAGTCAATATTAATCTATGATCTTGGAGATAAGGAGACAAAGGAAAGGTTGTGGCTTAACAGTGATGTGCTTGTGTGTCAATTTGACAAGAGGTCAGTTGTGGTGGCTTGTTTTGTGTCAAACACAAGCTAGAGTCACCCCAGAGAAGGGAAACTCAATTGAGAAAATGCTTCCATAAGATTGGGCTGTAGGCAAGCCTGTGGTGGATTTTCTTGATTGATAATTGATATTGAAGGACTCAGTTCACTGTGAGTAATGCCACCACTGGGCTGGTGGTCCTGGGTTCTATAAGAAGCAGACTGAGCAAGTATACTGGTTGGTTTTGTGTGTCAACTTGACACAAGCTGGAGTTATCACAGATTGAAAGGAGAAAAGAGCCTCCCTTGAGGAAATGCCTCCATAAGATCCAGCTGTGAGGCATTTTCTCAATTAGTGATCAAAGGTGGGAGGGCCCACTGTGGATGGTGCCATCCCTGGGCTGGTAGTCCTGGGTTCTATAAGAAAGCAAGCTGAGCAAGCCAGGGGAAGTAAGCCAGTAAGCAGCATTCCTCCATGGCCTCTGCATCAGCTCCTGACTCCAGGTTTCTGCCCTATGGAAATATAAGGCAAATAAATGATTTTTTTCCCAAGTTGCTTTTGGTCATAGCATTTCTACATAGCAATGAAATCCCTAACTAAGACATTCTGCAATACCCCAAGCACTTGAATTCCTCCTTGGACAATACTTGGCTCTGAATTCCATTAATATGTATAGCTATTCTTGCCTTCTTGGTGTGTCTCTTCAACTAGATTTATTTAATAACTATAGTCAATTGTTTTATTTATCTGTGTATCAATTATACTCAGAAAGTATAAGATATTAGCTACCAATAAATGTTTGATTAAAAAAAATATATAAATGTATATGTCAGTTGTGGTTGGCTTCTACAAGGAACATTAGATGCTCTGTCTTCCAGCTTTTATGTTTTATAAAATAAAACCAGTGCCCTGTGAAGGTATGAACTGTTCTGGTTTACAGCAATAAGGCTGCAGGGCAAGGACACAAGATTCTCTGCTTTCTACATAGAAGCCTTTCTGTTGCTTGACTCTTGTCTGACTTGGGAATCAGCTTGGAAAGTTTGACTCATTTTCCCAATGTTTTCTACCTAGTACTTCCAACGTCTGTGATGATGACATTGAAGCTTTTAGAATAACTGAAGAAAAGCACTTACAACTTCAGCCATCCAATACCAACAGTAAGTCTCTAGGTTCTCAGTCGGCTCCTTGCCTGGTTTGTACTAGATCTCTTTTGTATATCAGAAGTACATGTGGCAATTACCAAAAAAACATACTGTGGAGCGAAATAGCGCAGGTAAAGAGCTACCCTCCCAGGAGTGTGGACAATGTGATCAGAGGGAAGGCCAGTACCTTTGCTCAGAGGTACCTGCCTGGAACCTCCAGGACACAGGGATGTACAAGCAGCCTGGAACATGAGACTTCTGGTTTCCTTCTGCGGCCAGGGATGTCAGTCTGTGCCACAGAGCTCCATAGCCAAATAAGGCCTGGAGAAAGCTAGCATCCCAAGAGTTAAGACAAGCCAGTGAGTGGAGGTAAGATGAGTACCACCGCTCAGCCGGACCGCCCAGAATCCACAGGACACAGGGACCTATGAAAAGCTTGGGACAGGAAACTTTCAGTTTACACCTGTGGTCTGTGCCACAAGGTTCCATACCCAAATAGCACAGGGAAAGGGCTAACCTCCCAGGAGTGTGGACAAGTCTGTGAACAGGGTAAGGCCAGCACCTCTTCTCAGCAGGACCTGCTCAGAACCCTCAGGACACAGGGACTGAGGAGTGGCCTTCCAGTTTCCTTCTGCAGCCAGGGAGTTGATCCTGTGACACAGGGCTCAATAATCAGTGCCAGGAGAGAGCTGGTCTCCCAGAAGTGCTGACACACCTTCAATCACAGGAAGACCTCCACTTCTGTTCAAATTCTTCAATCAAGAGGGACCCTCGAAGAGCCATCAGAACACAGGAACCAAGGAAGAGATAGGGATAGGATCCTTCTGGTTTCTGTCTGCACCCCAGAGCTGACGCTGTACCACAGCTCTCCAAACCCAAATTCCTCTCAGAGAGAGCTAGTCTCCAAGGAGTACTGACAAAAAGGCTTGCAGGAGGTACAAACCACAGTCAGAGAGAGCAAGACCAGCTAACACCAGAAATAACCAGATTTCGAAAGACAAGGGAAAGAATATAAGGAACAGAAACCAAGGCAACTTGGCATCATCAGAACCCAGTTCTCCCACCACTGCAAGCCCTGGATACCCCAACACACCAGAAAAGGAAGACTTTGATTTAAAATTACTTCTCATGATGATGATAGAAGACTTTTAGAAGGAAATAAATAACTCCCTTTAAGAAATACAAGTGAACACAGGTAAACAGCAAGAAGCACTTAAACAGGAAATACAGGAAAAAACAATCAAACAGGCAAAGGAAATTAATAAAACCACCCAGGATCTAAAATTGGAAATAGAAACAATGAAGAAATCACAAAGGGAGACAACCCTAGAGATAGGAACACTAGGAAAGAGATCGGGAGTCATAGATGCAAGCATCACCAACAGAATACAAGAGATAGAAGAGAGAATCTCAGATACAGAAGATACCATAGAAAACATTGACACAACAGTCAAAGAAAATACAAAATTCAAAAAGCTCCTAACCCAAAACATCCAGGAAATCCAGGACACAATGAGAAGACCAAACCTAAGGATAACAGGTATAGAAGAGAGTGAAGATTCCCAACTTAAAGGGCCAGTAAATATCTTCCTCAAAATTGTTGAAGAAAAGTTCCCTAACCTAAAGAAAGAGAAGAACATAAACATTCAAGAAACCTACAGAATTCTAAATATATTGGACCAGAAAAGAAATTCCTCCCATCACACAATAGTCAAAACACCAAATGCACAAGAACAAAGAAAGAATATTAAAATCAGTAAGGGAAAAAGGTCAAGTCACATATTAAGGCAGAACTACCAGAATTACACCAGACTTCTCACCAGAGACTATAAAAGCTAAAAGATCCTGGGCAGATCTCATACAGACCCTAAGAGAACACAACTGCCAACCCAGGCTGCTATACCCAACAAAACTCTCAATTACGATAGATGGTAAACCAAGATATTCCATGACAAAACCAAATTTACACATTATATTTCCACAAACCCAGCCCTACAAAAGACGATAGATGGAAAACACTAACACAAGGAGGGAAACTACACCCTAGAAAAAGCAAGAAAGTAATCTTTCAATAAACCCAAAAGAAGATAGCCACACAAATATAAAAATAACATCAAAAGTAACAGGAAGCAACAATCACTATTCCTTAATATCTCTTAATATCAATGGACTCAATTCCCCAATAAAAAAAAAAAATAGGACAACAGACTGGTTACATAAACAGGACCCAGCATTTTGCTGCATACAGCACCTCAGGGTTAAGGACGAACACTACCTCAGAGTAGAGGGCTGGAAAAAAATTTTCTAGGCAAATGGACCCAATAAATAGGCAGGAGTAGCCATTCTAACATCGGATAAAATTGACCTTTAACCAAAAGTCATCAAAAAAGATGAGGCAGGACACTTCATACTCATCAAAGGAAAAATCTACCAAGAAGAACTCTTAATTCTGAACATCTATGCCCCGAATGCAAGGGCACCCACATTCATAAAAGAAACTTTAATAAAGTTCAAAGCACACATTGCACCTCACACAACTATCTTCAACACCTGACTATCATCAATGAACAGATCTTGGAAACATAAACTAAACAGAGACACAGAGAAACTAACAGAAGTTATGGGCCAAATAGATTAAACAGATATCTATAGAACGTTTCATCCTAAATCAAAAGAATATACCTTCTTTTCAGCACCTCATAGTACTTTCTCCAAAATTGACTATGTAATTGGTCACAAAACAAATCTCAACAGATATAAGAAGATTGAAACAATCCATGCCTCCTATCAGACCACTACAGATTAAAGTTGGTCTTCGATGGCAACAAAAACAACAGAAAGCCCACATATGCATGGAAGTTGAACAATGCTCTACTCAATGTTAACTTAGTCAAGGAAGAAATAAAGAAAGAAATTAAAGACTTCCTAGAATTTAATGAAAATGAAAGTACAACATATCCAAACTTATGGGAAACAACGAAAGCTGTGTTAAGAGGAAAACTCATAGCTCTGAGTGTCCCCCAAAATAAACTGGAGAGAGCATACACTAGCACCTTAACAGCACACCTGAAAGCTCTAGAACAAAAAGAAGCAAATACACCCAAGAATAGTAGAAGGCAGGAAATAATCAAACTCAGGGCTGAAATCAACCAAGTAGAAACTAAAAGAACTATACAAAGAATCAACAAAACCAGGAGCTGGTTCTTTGAGAAAATCAGCAAGATAAATAAACCCTTAGCCAGACTAACCAGAGGGCACAGAGTCAGTGTGCAAATTAATAAAATTAGAGATGAAAAGGGAGATATAACAACAGATTCTGAGGAAATTAGAAAAATCATAAGATCCTACTACAAAAGCCTATACGCAACAAAATTGGAAAATTTGGATGAAATGAACAAGTTTCTAGACAGATACCAAATACTAAAGTTAAGTCATTATCAGATAAACCATCTAAACAGTCCCATAACCCCTAAAGAAATAGAAGTAGTCATTAAAAGTCTCCCAACCGAAAAAAGCCTAGGACCAGATGGGTTTAGTGCAGAATTCTATCAGACCTTCAAAGAAGACCTAATATCAATACTCTTCAATCTATTCCACAAAATAGAAACAGAAGGAACATTACCCAATTAATTCTATGAGGCCACAGTTACACTGATACCAAAACCTCACAAAGACCCAACAATAAAAGAAAACTTCAGACCAATTTCCATTATGAATATCGAGGCAAAAATACTCAATAAAATTCTCTCAAACTGAATCCAAGAACACATCAAAATGATCATTCACCACAATCAAGTAGGCTTCATCCCAGGGATGCAGGGATGGTTCAATACCCAGAAATCCATCAATGTAATCCACTACATAAACAAACTCAAAGAAAAAAAACACATGGTCATTTCATTAGATGCTGAAAAAACATCTGACAAAGTTCAATATCCCTCCATGATAAAAGCCTTGGAAAGATCAGGAATTCAAGGCCCATACCTAAACATAGTAAAAGCAATATACAGAAAACCAGTAGCCAACATCAAACTAAATGGACAGAAACTTGAAGCAATCCCACTAATATCAGGGACTAGACAAGGCTTTCCACTCTCTCGCTATCTATTCAATATAGTACTTGAATTTCTTGCTAGAGCAATTAGACAATAAAAGGAGGTAAAAGGGATACAAATTGGAAAGGAAGACATCAAAATATCACTATTTGCAGATGATATGATGGTATACTTAAGTGACCTGAAAAACTGAACCAGAGAACTGCTACAGCTGAAAAACAGCTTCAGCAAAGTGGCCTGATAAAAAATTAACTCAAGCAAATCAGGAGCCTTTCTATGCTCGAAGGATAAAAAGGCTGAGAAAGAAATTAAGGAAATGACATCCTTCACAATAGTCACAAACATTATAAAGTATCTTGGTGTGACTCTAACCAAACAAGTGAAAGATCTATACGACAAGAACTTCAAGTCTCTGAAGAAAGAAATTGAAGAAGATCTCAAAAGATGGAAAGATCTCCAATGCTCCTGCATTGGCAGAATTAACATAGTAAAAATGGCCATCTTGCTGAAAACAATCTAGAGATTCAATGCAATCTCCATTAAAATTCCAACTCAATTCTTCGTAGACTTATAAAGAGCAATTCTCAAATTCATATGAAATAACAAAAAACCCAGGATAGCAAAAACTATTCTCAACAATTAAAAAACTTCTGGGGGAATCAACATCCCTGACCTCAAGCTGTACTACAGAGCAGTAGTGATAAAAACTGCATGGTTTTGGTACAGTGACAGGTAGGTAGCTCAATGGAATAGAATTGAAGACCCAGAAATGAAACCACAAACCTTCGGTCACTTGATCTTTGACATAAGAGCTAAAACCATCCAGTGGAAAAAAGACAGCATTTTCAACAAATGGTGCTGGTTCAACTGGCGATCTACATGTAGAAGAATGCAAATTGTTCCATTCCCATCTCCCTGTACAAAGCTCAAGTTCAATTGGATCAAGGACCTCCACCTAAAACCAAATACACTGAATCTAATAGAAGAGAAAGTGGGGAAAAGTCTGGGACACATAGGTACAGGGAGAAAGTTCCTGAACAGAACACCAATGTCTTATGCTCTAAGATCAAGAATTGATAAAAGGGACCTCATAAAATTGCAAAGCTTCTATAAGGCATAGGACACTGTCAATAGGACAAAATGACAAAAAACAGATTGGAAAAAGATCTTTACCAATCCTACATCCAAAAGAGGGCTAATATCCAATATATACAAAGAACTCAAGAAGTTAGACTCCAGAGAAACAAACAACACTGTCAAAAAACTGGGGAACAGAGCTAAACAGAGAATTCTCAACTGAGGAAACTTGAAGGGCTGAGAAGCACCTAAAGAAATGTTCAACATCCTTAGTCATCAGGGAAATGCAAATCAGAACAACCCTGAGATTCCACCTCACACCATTCAGAAAGGCTAAGATCAAAAACTCAGGTGACAGGAGATGCTGGGGAGGATGTGAAGAAAGAGGAACACTCCTTCATTGCTGGTGGGATTGCAAGCTGGTACAACCACTCTGGAAATCAGTTTGGTGGACCCTCAGAAAATTGGACATAATACTACCTGACAACCCAGTTATTACCCTCCTGGGCATATACCCAGAAGATGCTCCAAGATGTAATAAAGACACATGCTCCACTATGTTCATAGCAGCCATATTTATAATAGCCAGAAACTGGAAACAACCCAGATGTTTCTCAACAGAGGAATGGATACAGAAAATGTGGTCCATTTATCCAATGGAACACTACCCAGCTATTAAAAACAATGACTTCATGAAATTCACAGGCAAATGAATGGAACTTGAAAATATCAACCTGAGTGAGGTAACTCAGTCATAAAAGAACAAACATGGTATGTACTCACTGATAAGTGCATATTAGCCTAAAAGTTCGGAACACCCATGATTCAATTCACAGCAACTGTTGGACTGAGCATGTGGTCCCAGGTGGAGGAGTTATAGAAGGGACTGAAGGAGCTGTGAGAGTTTGCAGCCCCATGGGGAGGGAGCAACAGTGTCAAGTGGTCAGGCCCCTGGTACTCCCAGAGACTGGACCACCAACCAAAGAATGTATACTGAGAGACCCATGATACTAACCACATATGTGGCAGTGGAGGGCCTTCTTGGCCATTAGTGGGAGGAGAGGCCCTTGAGTCTGAGAGTGTTAGATACCCCAGTATAGGGGAATGCCAGGGAGGGAAGATGGGAGTGGGAGGGAGGGTGGGGGAATACCCTCATAGAGGCAGGGGGAGCTGGGATGGGATAGGGGGTTTCCAAAGGGGAGACCTGGAAAGGGCAAAACATTTGAAATGTAAATAAAGTATCAAAAAAAAAAATACTGTGGAGCCCACATTCTCTCCAGGCTCCATGTTTGACTTTTTACTAATGAGTTATAGAATTTTCTTGTAAATAAATTCTGGCGATAACTCATATGTCATAGGAATAGATGATAGATTGGTAAATAATAGATGGTAGATAGATATATGATAGACAGATATATGATAGATAGATAGGTAGGTAGGTGATAAGTCAGTATTGATAGATCGATGATTGAAAGATGGGTGATTTCCTCCCAGAATATGTCTTATCTTTTCATTATCTTCCTAGTGTTTTTGGAGAGCAGAAATACTAAATTTAGATGAAATCCTATTGATTTACTTTTTTTGGGGGGGGGGTTCACCCTTTCTCTACTCATAAGAACTTTTTGCTATCAAATGCTCATGAAGACATATTTGATGTCTTCTGTCAAAATATTCACAATTTTTACCCTTTACCATTTAGAATTCATCTTAAATTAGTTTTTGAATACCACAATCCAGTGTATGGTCTTCACACTTTACATCTGTTATGCCATGAACACTAATATTACTTGTCTATCTCCTCTTAGAAAGAATTAACATCTTTCTTTTTTTTTTAAATTCATCATACATATGAATTTACTTCTGGATTTTCTGTTCTAATTATCATTTTGCCCAAGCCCATTCTTTCTTTTTATTTTGGCTTTGTCTTAGATCTTTAGAGTCTTACATTGTATTCCTTTCTTTCAAGATATTATTACTATTGCAAATCTTTTCATTTCTATATAAATTTAAGAAATGGTCTGTAAATTATACTGTGCAATTCATGGAGCCCCTAGATCAATTTCAGGGTCCCAGGCATCTAAGAAGCATTCTTTTCTGGATGCTTTATTTACATTTCAAATGCTCCCCCTTTCCAGGTCTCCCCTTTGGAACCTCCCTATTTCATCCCCCCTCTCCTCCCTCTATAGGGGTATTCCCTCACCCACTCATCCACCCACCCACTCACCCACTCTCATCTTCCCTCCTTGGCATTTTCCTATACTGGGGCATCTACTCCGAGGCCCAAGGGCCTCTCCTCCCCCTGATGGCTCCTCTGCCACATATGTGGCCAGCACCATGGGTCCCTCCATGTGTATTCTTTAGTTGGTGATCCAGTCTCCGGGAGCATCGGGAGGTCTGGCCAGTGGACACTGTTGCTCCATCCATGGGGCTGCCAACTCCCTCAGCTCCTTCAGTCCCATCTCCAACTCCTCCATCTGGGACTCCACGCTCAGCCCAATGGTCCTTTAAGTTGGAAATCTTCACTCTCTTCTATAATTATCCTTATAGAAGATATTATCCTATTATCCTTAGGTTCTGTCTTCTCATTGTATCCTGGATATCCTGGATGTTTTGGGTTAGGAGCTTTTTGCATTTTGTGTTTTCTTTGACTGTTGTGTCAATGTTTTCTATGGTATCTTCTACACCTGAGATTCTCTCTTCTATCTCTTGTATTCTGTTGGTGATGCTTGCATCTATGACTCCTGATCTCTTTCCTAGGTTTTCTAACTCTAGGGTTCTCTCCCTTTGTGATTTCTTTATTGTTTCTATTTCTATTTTTAGTTCCTGGATAGTTTTGTTCATTTCCTTTGTCAGTTTGATTGTGTTTTCCTGTAATTCTTTAAGGGATTTTTGTGTTTCCTCTTTAAGGGCTTCTAGTTGTTTACCTGTGTTCTCTTGTATTTCTTTAACGGAGTTATTTATTTCCTTCTTAAAATCTTCTATCATCATCATGAGATGTGGTTTTAAGTCTGAGTCTTGCTTTTCTGGTGTGTTGAGGTATCCAGGACTTGCTGTGTTGGGAGAGCTGGGCTCTGATGATGCCAAGTAGCTTTGGTTTCTGTTCCTTATGTTATTGCCCTTGCCTTTCGACATCTGGTTATCTCTGGTGTTAGCTGGTTTTGCTGTCTCTGACTGTGGCTTGTTCCTCCTGCAAGCCTCTGTGTCAATACTCCTTGAAGACCAGCTCTCTCTGAGAGGAATTTGGGTTTGGAGAGCTGTGGTACAGGGTCAGCTCTGGGGTGCAGACAGAAACCAGAAGGA
This sequence comes from Rhynchomys soricoides, assembly GCA_019843965.1. Lineage (NCBI taxonomy): Eukaryota > Metazoa > Chordata > Mammalia > Rodentia > Muridae > Rhynchomys > Rhynchomys soricoides. The sequence goes on from JADRCH010000241.1 coordinate 1,883,792, forward strand.
TCTAGTCCCCAGCTGTCCCTTGGTTCCTGTGTTCTGATGGCTCTGCAAGGGTCCTTTTTGATCCAGTGAATTTGAACAGAAATGTTGGTCTTGGCTGTGCTTGAAGGTGTGTCAGCACTCCTGGGATACCAGCTCTTTCCTGGCACTATTTGAGTATGGAGCCTTGTGTCACAAGATCTTCTCCCCAGTCACCAAGAGAAACCTCAGTCCCTGTGTCCTGGGGATTCCAGTTGGGTCCCTCTGAGCAGACAGGCTTGCCTACACTCCTGGGAAGCTAGCTCTCTCCTGGCACTATTTGGCTATGGAGCCCTGGTGGCCAAGGCAGTAGTCTCCCGCCACAGATGGAAACCAAAATGCTCCTTCCCCTGACTGTTCCTCAGTCCCTGTGTCCCAAGGATTCTGGTTGAATTCCGCTGGGCAGTGTTGCTCATTTTACCCCTCTCACAGGCTTTTCCACACTCCTGGGTGGCTAGCTTTCTCCCAGCGTTATTTGGCTATAAAGCCCTGGTGGCCCAGGCAGAGGTCTTCTGCCACAGATGGAAACCGGAAGCAGAAGCATTATTTTCTATTGGAGAATCCTGGATTTTCCTCTCTATTCATTTCAGTTACCTTCATTTCTTTCAGTGATGCTTTGATACCTTCGTTAAAGATGTCATGCATCTTGATACACATTTTTCCTATTTTTTTTTATACAATTAGTTTTTCATTGAAAAGGCAAAACTCTACTATTTTATGTCAAGATTGCCAAGTTTCAATTGCAGTTCAATAAACTATAGATGTTTATTAGTTATTATAACTATTGTTTGAATATTGGTATGTTATTATACCATTATATTATCGGTGTGTTATTATACTATTATATTATTGCATCATGATAGTTACTGATCCTTTTAGATCACCAAAACCAAATATGATGTAAGTAAAACAAATCATACACATAAAGGAATAAGCATTACTGTTTGAAAAGCCACCAATTTTGTGTTAAATTTAGGATGGGCCACGTTATTCAACCCTTACATGGCCTTAATGGCTACACAAGTACTGTTTAATTAGCTTAACATATGAAATATAACTCTCAAATGGTGTTATTATTGACAATAGAGTCTGAAGTTAGGTAGTTATATCTGCATTTCAAATAACATGACTATGGCACCTGCAAGAGGAACCAGAGAACCTTCACATAAGAGTCTCCCTGCACTGCTTCTGGGGAGTTTGCTCTTCTTTCTGGATAAGATATTAAGTTTCCATTGCATTTTGAAGAGTTCATTCAGGAAAAAGCCCTTACATTTCAAAAGTCAGCTCATGTTTAGAAGAATGGCATATCTAATTATGCTGGGACAATTTTGCCAGGACTATTTATTGACTTTTCCAACTTGAGAAAAGGAAACTTTTATTCTCATTACTGAACCCCAAGGAGTGCAACCAAGTTGAAGAAACATTTTTATTTTTTAAAAAGGGGGCCTTCAAACTACCTTATTATTTGTTGTTTTGATTTTTTTTCTCATCAAAACAACTGCTCCTATGTCTGTTATGTGAAGGGATTCCAAAGTGGACAAAGGCTTCATATTCTAAGGAAAACAGTTTGAAAACAATGGGTCGGTCATTTCTAAACAAGAAGAAATTACAATGAAAGAATACAAAGCAGAAAAACCTTGTACGGACTGAAGAGACTCCTGCTTGATCTCCTTCAGAGAAAACCTGTAGAAAGGGGAGGAGCAGGAAGGATAGATGTGAAGGGAAGCCGTTTGTACATGCAGCCAAAGAACCCCAAAATTGTCTTAATGAAGATGAGTATTAGACAAGACCTGAACCATTTAACAAAAATATTGAGAACCAAAAGAAGCCGACCACTTTTTTCTCCCACTATCTCAATCTTGGGCAGCATTTTTCCATGATGCTTGTTCAAAAGGCAGTTTCTTTAGGGAGAAAAAAAAAGTCTTTCAAAATGCAAAGCAGACTTGCCTGGTGTTCACTCTGTCGTTGTTGAGAAACGGAGTTTTCCAATATTTGAATGGCCCTGAAACATTTTTCTGCACTTATTCTGCATCTACTAAAAGGGAGTTTTTAAGAACGCCAATCAACTGACATCAGAAATTCACATTATTTCTGGCTGTCAGTTTTGCATTTTTCATTTCGAGTCTGAAGTTTTGCCTTAGTCTGTGCTTCTACATTCTGAGTTTCTATGAGGGAAGTGATCATTGCAGACAAAGACTGGGGCAAAGTGTGCCTCGTTTTCAGAGACATTTCATGTTTAATATTTTCCTTTTAAAAATGCTCTTTTTTAAAAAACCCATGCTAAATCTGTCTCTGTCTAGTTCATCTTATTATGGAGACATTTTATAGGACAAGTATTTAGCACAAGAAAGCCATCCTAGAATTAAGAAATTTATATACACATAATTTATTGATATATTGAAAGTATATATTAGCTATTAATATACCTGATAGTTTGAGTCAGCAGTAATGTCCCATATAATGTTGGATTAATTTGTTCTTGAATATAGGCAGACCTAGTAATATTTATATTGTCTTATTATAAATATGTTTCTGTACTTGAATATTTAATAACCAATGCTTGACTTTGCAATCTCCTTAATACTCATTAAGAGAAAAAGACAATTTCCTGGATAGAACTAATATATTAAAGGTTAGAAATGTACTAAAGCGTATTCATAGGAAATAGTGAGTGTGGAGTAAAAGTTTTAAAAAAGAAAGAAAAATGTCAAATAGGAAAAATGCTCACATTTTCTTACATGCCCAAAATTAAAACAACCATAACATTTCATTTATTATATCTTCTGTAATAATGTAAGCAAAGTATATATCAACACATGTTGATGAATTTTTATTCAATTTTGGTTCTTTTAATTGGGCAGGTAGTTTGAGTCTCTATTCATGTTTTACAACTTATGTTTTTGAAATTCATTTCAGGGGGTATGAGGGTACTTAGTACCTGTTGCACTAGCATAATGTCCCAATTTGGTTCGTAAGTGCTCATATTCAAAAGCTGGATGTGGCTGTATATGCTTTTAACATTGGCAAAGAGTTGATGTGAGGATATAGGCCTAACAGATTTAGGAAGATCATCAGAGTCTCACTGGTGAGACAGATAGCTAATCAGTGTGCACCAAATCATTGAGAGACCTTGCCTCAAGGTGTTAAGGTGGAAAAGTGATCAAGAAAGACATCCAACATTGACCTCTGACTTCTACATGAACATACAAAGAGAATCTGTAGGGAATGCTGCTTTCTTCTCAGATAGTTGGAGTGAGAGCAGGGCTGTGTAGGGGTTTCAATGCCACACACACTCACTGTTCTATGGTCTTTTAGTGGATTTTTATTAAATTTGATTTGCTTGTTAAATGCCCTTTGAACGATTTTCCAAGACATCAAATGATTTTTATTCTCTAGTAATGTTCATCTGTTTTGTTTGTTTCTTTGAAGAATGGTTCTATAGTGTTCTTGGGACATGAAAGCTGGGATGTAGAACCCCACAATCCACTCTTGATGTCATCAAGTATGTTGGTAATTTATAGATGTTTTTATTTTCCATTATGAGTTTCCACTGTGTTTTAATTCAGTGCTCCAGTGACATTTCCTTTGTTCTCTCATTATGTTCATATTTCAAGGCTTCAAACTCAAAGATTGATGTTAGCATTTTATCTGCTATTTCCAGCATCATTGTTTGTTTCTGTCATTTGTTTTGTATCTTCTCTCCTCCTTGCCATTTTATTCTAGTTCTCATTGACATACCTAGTGTGTGTTTGTGTGTGTGTGTGTGTTTGTCTGTGTGTGTTCCAAATATCACAATGTCTTCTAGACTGTTGACAATCATCTTCCTTTAGAAAATGGTGTTGTTTGGACAGGAAGTACATTATTACAGCACCCTCCTGGTCAGATATGTCTGGCTTACTGTTTTTTTTTCTTCATCAGATATGTATTCCATTATCCTTTCCTTTAGCCTTTACTTCTTTCTCTATGCCGTGTTCCTGATTTCCACAGTAGTATGTCTTGGGTCCACACTGAATGTCTGAGTTACTTAGTAGTGTCTGTGAGTCTATCTCTGGATTGGAATTCTCACAGCTTTGAGCAATGTGTGGTCTTTATATCCCTGTGTAGTGCATAACCTACAGCGCTTACTCTCAGTTGGACATCATGTGTCTTCCTATAGGCATGAGTGGTTCAGTATCAGGTCAGCTGAAAACCTTTGTGCAGACTCTCCATGTTCAGGATCCCCATGCTCTCTGTCCTAGACATTCCACTAGATCTCATCTGACTTAGCAACAAAAGATGTCTAAGAAGTTGGAACATTTACAATAAAGAGACATTAAAATTATCTAAACAATTTCTGCAACCAAAGTTGAACTCTGTGTGTGCATGTTTATGAGTGTGTCTGTGTGTGGTGAGTATATTCAGATCTATAATCTAATAAGTTTAATATAGTATAAACAAAGAGTGGTCAAAATATTTAGTATAACATCACAGTGGTAAGCCCTATGCATTATTTCACTTGACAAATTATGTTAGAACAGATACTCTCCAGACATGCTAAATGCTGGAAAAATGTAAAGAGTAGTATAACTTATGTGAATCAACTTTAAAATTTTGCTCACTTGCATATATGTTACACATATTGCTGAGAAAACGGCAAACCATTTATGATCACACTTTGTGTCTAGAGAACATTTCAGCATGAGTAATAATTACCCCCAAAGATACTTAATTTAAATGGAAAGGTTAAGACTGTCAAAATAAATTCATCTTTTAAATGAGGATTTCTTTTCCTGTGGTATCTCTGTAACTGGAATACACTGGAGAAAATGTCCTTTATTTTGTAACAGAAAGTAAAACTGTCCACTATTGGTTTATAATTTCAGCACCAGATCTCCCATGTGAAGAAAATATAATTTTGCCATGAGACAACATGCTCCTTGTTCTACCCATGATTCTACACTTCTCCTGGTTTAAAAATTATATCAGGTGCTTATAGGGTACACCTATTAGTGATGAAAAAACCCTTCTCCACATTGATGATTTCATAGCTGTGAAAATCTTCACTTTCAACTTGTGATGTCCACAGCATAAAATCTTCCCTTTTAAGCTACTACTAAGACACTACAATACAATACTAGGAAATCCTTCTAGCATATGACAGAGCAACATCTACAAATTGCTCATATAATATACTCAATATTTGAGGAAGCCTATTTACAGATTGTTCAAGTGCTTTTCCTAGTTACGATGTAGGCTACATTGTCTAGGACTTATAATACATATTTTTACTGTGCAGAATTGAATTAAGTATGGGATCAGCCTATGAAATATCTGTTGCATAATAAAGTATGCATTTGCTGATTTTTGTGCATGTTTTATAGATATTTAGGTTTTTTTAATGTGCCATTTGGTATTCCTTAAAAAGAAATCCATATTTGGGTCTTGAGGAAATATGAATCTCTGCCAAATGTCTAAAATTTTTATCTTTTAAAGACAATGAGTAGCATGGGTTTTATGTACAGATGATTATGTACAGATTCATGTATCAGATGAGTCAAAGGCCAAAGGATGATGCATCTTATTTCATGTGGATATTCAAGACTGTAAGGAAAGCAACTTATCAAGTGAGGAAGTAAACAACCAAACCAAACCAAAAACAAAAACAGAAAATGGATTTAAGTTTGCTAGTCCCAAGTTGAAATTTTAAGTAAACTATCTGTTCTTCTGAGACTATATTTTCCTTTTCTTTCTTTCTTTCTTTCTTTCTTTCTTTCTTTCTTTCTTTCTTCCTTTCTTCCTTCCTTTCTTTCTTTCTTTCTTTCTTTCTTTCTTTCTTTCTTTCTTTCTCTCACTCTTTCTTTTTTTAAAAAAAAAACCCACAACATTTGCTTTTACTTTTAAGATCAGAATTTAGCTACAACATTTCTCCATTTTCCAGCTTCCCTTAAAATCTTCTCAGATCCCTTCCTGTTCTCTTTCAAATTCATGGGCTCATTTTTCACTCATTATTATTATATGCATATATACATATGTACTCTTAAGTATGACTTGTTCCGTCTGTATTTTGTTGTCAGTAGTATGTAGATCATAATGTTAGCATACTGTTCATTGAAACATTTTTCACCCAGGTGAAATATAGCAAATGATATTAAATATGCTGTTTTGTGTTGGGAAAAAAAAGTGTGATCGACTTTGTGTAATGTCAGCTATTGTCAAATATTGAATGTTGTTATTCACCTCTTCTTCTGATTCATGTGACTTTTTTCAACTCCATGGAATTATAGACTTTTAGACTTTTAAATAAAACCAAAAACAAAAAACAAGAATCATATATATCTATGACCCAATATAGTAGACATTGTCAAATTAGAATCTATGAAGAGTGACATGAAACAAGAACATTACATAATACTGTTTTGTCTTCTCTCTTACTTGTATATTATTGTTTACATCCTCTTGCTATTTAATTCCCTTTAAGATATCATGGTTTTCTCCATGAAAATCAGAACTTACTATTTGGCATATCTAAACAAAGATACTTCAAGAAACTAGTCATATCTATGAATTCTACCACACAACCAAGGAGCTCTAACAGAAGTAAAGAAATATAAGAGAAGACTATAGAAGCAGCAACTGCTTTCCTCCTCTAACATACTTTAAAATATTTTTCTATACATTTTTATGTTTAATTTTGTGTGTGTGTGTGTGTGTGTGTGTATGTGTGTGTGTGTGTGTGTGGTTTGTGCACATGTGGAGGTCAGTATTAGAGTCAGTTTTCTCCTTCTGTTATTTGAGTTCTAAGGATTGAACTCAGGTGGTCAGACTTGATGGCAAGTATTTCTACTTGTTAACTCTCTTAGTAGAGACCCCCTACTCTGCTGTAACACATGGAATAGAAGCCCATGTAGGAAAGACTATGACTTTCTCACTCATCCCCCATAGCCTTGTACACTGTGGACGCTCCTTAAAGATTTGCTAAATTTTCAAAATTAAACTACCCCCAAAATCAAACAGGAAATTTGTAAAAGGGTCATGTTTTGAATAAGATACATCTAGACTTATGGAATACACATGCTACTTAAATCCACCGCTTTTGTTTTCTTTGGAACATTGATATGTTATCAAGGGGAGAAACAATGGATAAGTTTCTGTATCTTTTAATAACTTCAAATAACACAGCAAACAATTGTCTAAAGGGAAAACATATATAAGAACTAATTTGATACAGCATAATATGCTTCAGTGCCAAGTAAAATTTCATGTCACAATTTTATAAGCTTTTACTTCATGCAATAAGACTTTATTTTTGCCTGAAATAAAACATCTCAGTGCCTCAAGAAGATAGATTCTACAGCTAGAAGACAAAACACATACTACTCTCCATAGTGACAAGTTTAGAGCTATAGTTTCTTTGAAAAACACAGAAATATTATGAGAATATGTTTTTGTTTTAATCCCAGATGTGGGCTGCCACAGATTGTCCATGGCAGCTGATTATGACTTGCCTCATGCTCTAGTTTAGGTGTGATTTTTCCTGCTGCAGCTAGTTTCTGCAATTATGTGACATTTGGAATTCTGGGAACTTTTCAGAGGGTAGATAAATGCTAGGGCCCAGAGAGGCAGAGTGTGTTATTATTGTTGCAGATTGTTAAGACATTGTGCACAAAGAAAAATCAAGAAGAAATTAAATATCCTGGCAGTGAAAATCAAAGTTGCCCCAGGGAAATCGAGGAACAAACTGGTCTTTCAGTTTTCTTTTCCCTTCCATTTTTAATGTTATATAATGTATTTAAATCCTTATTTAAATATAGCTTGTTTTCAGAAATTAAAAAAAAAGAAAGTAGTCTGACTATTATGTTGTCCCTTTTCCTCTATCCTCTTTTTCTCTCCTATCTAGTGTTAGGGAGTTGAAAGGGAAGAAAAGGGGTGAATAAGAGTGGAAGAAAGTAGAACCCACAAAGTAGCCAAACACCTGCTACAATTATCCTTCAATGAGAACATGAAAGAATAGAAACAAGTCATTAGAATCACAAGATTAAACAAAAGAAATACCATGCACATTAGCAGGAAATGCTGAAGAAGTTGCACATTCTATTTGCATTTTCTAAGACTGTTACTTTCCCCATACTCAGACAAATAACACAGATGATGTGGAAACCTTACTAATAAACTGATTTCTGGTAGTGACTGCGTGGTGATCTTGTTTGTACCACTTTCTTCCTGTGTCTGTGAGCACACTCATTGAAATAAAAATAATCTTGTGAACCCCCGGTAACTCTGAAATGCCTCACTGATTTGTAAGGAGCAAGCAGTACCTGGGCTTATATGTGGGAATTCAGAATAATAGGAAGGGTAAACCAACATCCACAGAGAAGGAAACTCAAGAAGTTTTATTCACCACTCTTTTCTTCTGATGAAAATTTGACCTGTAGACACCAAATATCACATGTCTTAGATTCATTCCTCTTGTTATTCCAATGAACACTTTTGCAAAATAACCTCCTAAGAAAACAGGTTTGTTTGTCTCACAATTCTAGGTTAAAATCAATTGTTATGGGAATTGAGAGAGTAGAAACTTGAAGCAACTGATCATATCACATCCAGTGTCAAGAACAGACAGGAATAAGCAAAAGCTAGACTGGAACCTTTTTTCCTGCTGACTAGTATTCCTAAATCCCAGAATGTATGACATATGCTTTTGAGATAAAAGTCATCAGTAGTGTTAACTGTTCAATCTGTGTGCCTCAGTATCAAAGTCCCAGAGAATATATGTCTACTGGTGCAATCGTGACATATGACTATTTCAGGACATCCAACTGCCTTCCAGTTGGATTTGAGGTCCAATTCATGTAAGTAAAAACAAAATGCCTGGCCCAGTGAATCTGATCAAAAGCCTATGCCTAGGGAAGTCACAGTCACCATAATAACCCTATTCATGTTTTTGCTAAATCAACTTTAAATTTGCCTTCTAAATATTTATGTCTATACCCATGGAATGACATAGCTCTCAGCCTTAATCAGAGAAACAAGCTTCTTCTGGTAGAGGACAATGGTCAAAGTTGAGACATAATGCTTCAAACTACTGAGAACATGGGACTGTTGAGTGCTAATCCCTAAGGCAGACATCCATATCATCCAGTGTGAGGACCAGGGAATATCAATACATGCTTTGTGGGAAAGGCACTTGAACAATCTGTAAATCTGTAAATGGGCTTCTTCAAATATTAAGGGTATCATAGGAAGATGAAGAGTACACAGAAGGTGGTCACCACAGAAGACCTAAAAGCACACACACACACACACACACACACACACACACACCACACGTTTAGAAGTGTGGCGTAGAGGGACTGAGAAACTAATTGGGAAAGCAGAGGGGTGGCATTGAGAGTAGGAAGGAATGAGAAAAAAGACAGTGAAAGTGAGTGCAATCACAGTATATTGTCTACAAGCATGCTATTTTTAAAGATGTAAAAACTGAATAGAAGATAAAAATTAAAATAAATCTGTTTTTACATACTTTGCATAGTACATACATATTACATTACATATATATGAGAAAATTTAAATGTAAAATGTAAATACTAACAAAAGAGTAGTAGAATTTTTTATGGGAAAGATTGTAAATTAGCACTGTAATTTTGTATCTTAGTATATTTTATATCTTATATTTAAACTTTATATCTTATATTCATAAGCTTTGATCAAATAATTTGTTCTTATATATCATTTGTAATATATATATATGTGTGTGTGTGTGTGTGTTTGTGTGTTTTTATACATTTATTGGACAAAGAGACAAATTTAATCATCCTACCAAAAGGAAGTACTTAAGTGAATTTTATGACACATGTAAAGTGATGCCATATTTTACATATAAATACTATTTTCCAAAAATTACAGATTACATAACATTTAATTTTAAAGTAAAATTCAGATTTTTGGAAAGGAAAGAGTAAATGTCTGCGAGAAAATGAACTGTTTGAAAATACTTGCATGCCTCTTCATTTATGTATGTACTCTGCCTTTCTTCTTGTGCTGTGAAAGTTGCAATTGTGTTTCCCACTCGTTCAGATACTAAGGGTATTATTTTCTGCTGCTACTCCTTGTGAACCTTTCAAAGACTTTAATACTTCAACAACTGCTTTAAATGGCTTGAAGGTTTTCTTTTCTTTATTTTTCCTCCTAATAGCTCCTTCCTTTAAATCCTCTAATTGTTTCTATTTCTTCTTGGCTGTAAGTTTCTCCACTTCTGCTTAGATGTAATGTTCCTTCAAGGTTTCATCCTTAGCTTCTCAAATTATAACTCAGTGTTTCCAGTCTCCCGATAGACCTCATCATTGGCCACACTATCACTCTTAGGTTAACATCCCTACTAGGGACCTTGATTGTGTGCTAAAGGCCAATGCAGTGGTTGTCAATCATCCCCAAATGCATGGTAGCTTCAAGAAGGATCTCTCAATTCTCAGGATTATTTTTAGATTTTGATAGACCCCTGTCTGTTTAATGATAATGATAGAGCATATTTTTGTTCAAAATAATCATTCTCCTTCTAAGGTTCTTCTAGAGGGTATAGTTAATGTGAACATTACTTTTATGTTATGTTAATGTGAACACAACTTTGACTTTACTAGCTTAAATAGCTTAAATATATGATTCTGAATTGTGACTCTGGGGTCATCCATGTGTCTTGCCTTTGCCCAAAAGGATATTAATTATGCTGACAGCAAAGGTTTGGGGTATACTACGTGTTCATCCTTTTCTTCTATTTGTACCATAACACCAAGAACCTGTGTAGCTACTGCTTTGTTAAAAAGCATATAATGAACAGGTCTGCAAAAGATATGACTCAGATCTACAGAGAAAAACTAAAATACCTAACACAGAAATTAACACAAATCTGTGCTGTTGGCCTCAATTTGTTTCACAGTTAGCCTCATGTTGTGCCAAGCATGGATCTGCTGAACTCCTCTCTTGAAGATGTAGGTATTCCTCAGAGTATTTTTCAGAGTTCCTTTTGAGCAGTTCGTAAATGTTTGTTGAAGTGTTGAGTTGTAGAAGTTGGGATTAGCACAGAGCTCAGTTCTCAGCATGTAATTTCATTAGGCTGTTACAGGTGGCCAATTTTTGACAAACTGCTAGGCAGAAAGGTGATTTAAAGTACATTTTTAAGGGAAGATATAATTTAGTCCATATGTCAGAATAAAATAAGCAGGCAGTCAGACACTTCATACAAACAGAAAAGAGACCCAGAGTTTGCCACAGGGCTTATGTAAGGTACTTTAAACATATCTCTTAGTATTGGGGGAGTATATTTCATATTAAAGAAAGAGGTCCCAGGAAGTTTAGGACATAATGGGTTTGAGACTACACCATGAGTGATAGCTGCAGTGGGTTTCTACTTTGCAAATGTGATTCACTCACTAAATTCATACAGTCATGGGAGTACCTGAGGGGTGTTAGGGAGGAGAATGTTGGTGACCAGAAATTTTTATGTTAAATTGCACTCAAAATGTTTCCTTCCCATTACATTGATAAAACAGGCTCACCAAAAGGAGTTTACACAAGCAATGGGTTTATATTAATATGCTAGTCCATAATTAAGGGAATCCAAGGCAAGAACTTAAGAAGGACCTTGCAGCAGAAACCACAGATGTACACTACTTTTTGGTTCACACACTGGCCCTTGTTCAGTTATTTCTTACACAGTCCAGTATCATATGACTAGGGATGGCACTGTCTGCTGTAGCCACAACCAACCCTATCCATCAACAATCAAGAGAGTTCACAGACATAGCTATACGCCAATATGACGTGGGCAATCTCTCAATGGAAAGTCCATCAAATGACTCTAGGCTATGTCATCTTGGCCACTGGGAAGAATTAGGACATCCTTCTCTTGTCACAAACACATCACTTTAAACCATAATCTTTTGGTTCTTGTATTCCGGAGCTCATGTTGATATCATAACACTGTCCAACTTATCTGGAAAGGGGGAAACATTTGAAATGTAAATAAAATATGAAAAATAAAAAATAAAAAATCAACAAAGTAAATAAACAAATGTATGCAAATTATTGAAACAAACAAACAAAAAAATCCCAGTCTTTTGAAACTTTAAAACTTTAGAAGTCAAGGCCACTTGACTTAAAAAGTCTCTTAACTGTTTTTTTTCCAACTTTGTTAATTTTATTCACTTGATTTTCCAGGGGAATTCGTTATGTGCAGGGAAGGAGATGAGTGATTGGCATATAACTGTGGACTATATACACTTGGCACATATGCATATGCACTGTGCACATTTGTAATGTGTGTGGAACATGTAGGTTTTAGAGGCACCTATAAGGTGTATTTTTGTTCTTGCTGCCATAACTGTGAGCTCTTATACAATTAGAAAAAGAACTGGAATATTTCTTTGTTCAGAAGAAAAAGAGCAGAGCAGAGCTAATCAGATCAAAGCAATACTCAAAACCTAACCATGTCAATCAAATCCTGTAACTCAATGTCTAGCATTTGGGGCTCACTTGTGACTTTTGGCCTCCAAAGGTCCCACTCACCAACTCTGCCATCAACAACACACCTAGCTTGTTTCAGACTTAAGGTGACTCCACCTTACACCTGCAGCTACTCTTGTCTGATGTCTTATTGTCCTGGCACTATAGTATCTTGGGGTCTCTCCTGCAGCTGAGGACACACAGTCACTAGCAGTCTCTTCTGGCTTCTTCAGGAACTCCATTTCAGCTATAGTGTCTAACTAAAAGTCATCATTCTCTAGCAGTTTCTAGCTTCCTAGCACTGGGGTTATCAATGTCTGTATGCCCTCATGCCCAACCTTTGTATTTGTGCTTGGGATCCAAACACAGACACTCACGCTTGTGCAGTTAGCACTTTAAAGACTTATCCTTCTTCCTATCTTTGCAGTATTGCTTTTGTGGCACTACATAAAAAAGGCAACGGAGGGTCC